>JACXVL010000352.1:0-48924 GCA_014898675.1 Athelia sp. TMB
TGCTGATAGATCCTACGGCGATTAGATCTGCCGCGCTAAACCTCGTCATGGCGGGTTCCAATTCTGTGGCAAAACGTGTGCTGGCAAAGCAAACACCCTTTGTGGGGTGAGTGGCATTTTGGCTTACCATCCGGAACCATCATCTGACCACCGACCTGAACAGAATTGCTGGACGAAGCCTAAGTTCCCCCCCTTTGAATACTGCGGCAAGAAATGTGCATCAGCTGCTGCTGCAAGAGCCGGCAGCCTGAACCCAACCCCTAATGTACAAACACAAGTTCTTCCCGGTGTGGCGGGGATTCAATCGATGACCACGAACCCGACCAATGGCAACAATTACGCCACACCCAACAACAACAATTACACCAAGAATCCATCCACCAAGACTTTGCCAGCACGCCCTCTGACGATGGCGGGAGCCCCAGGTACGCAGGGGCCTTTATTTTTCTAGAAACTTCGCTGATTGTGGTGGCCCTAGGAGCGCAACCTCCTCCCTTGCCCGTACCGCCTCAGGCGCCTCCTGCACGAAGCCGCCCTCCGGTCCCCCAGGCGCCTCTCCCTGCGAATCCGGCTGCCGCGGTGCTGCAGAGCGTCAAGCAGGCGTTTTCTGGTGGCGCCCCTCCTCCCCCGCCACCGCCGCCGCCGCCTCCGGCGCCCAGTGGGGGAAAGAACCAGGGATACGTATACATCCCGCCGCAGAGCCAGCTTCCACAGACCAAAGGCGGGGCTACCCTCATCTGCCTCATCCCTGGCTGCGGCAAGCCTGTACATCTCGATGACAACGGCCTCCCCGCCAGCGATTACTGTTCCCAAAGACATCGCGAGTGAGTTCATTTTCTTTTATGACAAGAACATACTTTTTAGTTTTCTTCTTCTCTGTGTTTCTTGAGGATGTCGATGCTGATGACTTTGTTGGTGCTTGATGGGAACGACAGGCAAGCCGTGAATACTGGAATGGTCGAGCCGTGCATTATGTGCTTGAGCCTACCGCAAGGAGATATGGACCACTTCTGCAGTCGGGTTTGCAGGGAGGAGGCGTTGAGGAAGCCTATGCTTGCCGCTACTTAATGAAGCAGGTTTAATGCGGAACAAATGAGGGTTTAATTATTACAATATGCGAGTATTATTATTTGGTTGTGATAGTATAAATGCAGAGAGAAGGTGAAGAGAGCGAGGATAGCAAATGCATACAGCGGAAAGGTGAATCTAGATCAGTAAACAAATTCAGCGATGTTGTCACAGCAGATAATCCGTCTATAAACCACGCTTAGACAAGAACCGCGCTTGGTAGAACTGACAGGAGCGAACGAGGTGGATGTCGGGGTTGGGGGTGGACTATGCGAATGCGGATCAGCTGTCGTCGAGAGGATCATCAGAGTGAGACACTCACTCAATCTCCAGATCGTGCAAGCGAAGATGCAGTGCGAGTGCCTGAACATTCCTTAGCTGATAATGTCGCTTCTTGGCCCACGAACTACCAGCTTCTTCAACCTCGGTCTGGCAGATGTGGCACACAATGGGCTCGTCCTCGCTCACGCAGCGGTATTGATAAATAGCCGCTGCATTCTTATGCTATGCCATCATATGTTAGTAAGAAATTGTAGAACCAATGGGTATGACGGACGCACAGCTTTCTCCAACTCCCACACCTCGGATTTGCTCCGCCGCGGGCTCCCCAGCGCATTAGATACAGTGTGAGGCGAAATGGGTGTTGGCGGCGCGGATGGAATGTAGCCCCACCCGTCATCGAACGACGCAGCCTCTCCAACATCATCGTCTTCTCCTGTTTCTTTCTCCTGCAGTTGCTCTGTCGCCTGCGACATGTTCCGAACCTCTTGCCCACTGCCAATGGCAGCATTCGCCCTATTGATCTCGACACCACACGCGCACGCCAGATCAGAGAATGACAGAGGGCGCGATCCCACCGAGCTCATCGTGCTCCTTCTGAGTGTTGACGGAAGTGGTGATTTGAGGTTCGCGAGCGCCCAATACGATGCGCTGTCCTCCTCATCGTCCTCCGACGCCGCCGAGAGCGAGACGAGACTGGGCTCGTAGAACGGCGAGGGCGCAAAGCGCATGCTACTGATGCTGCTCTGCGGGGATACCGGGCGTATCAGGCTCGGGTCCAGGACAAGGTTTAGAGGGGCGGGGATGAGCACGGCTTCGATGGAGGGGAGAGGAATCATAATTGATCGGGTGGGGTAGGTTGCAAGTCAATGCCGGGGTCTTGGTTATATGGATACGGGATTGTAATTGTGGTTTTGGTGGTTATGTGGGACGTGGTTTCCATCGCTGTGGCTTCAAAGCGCGAATCTGCTGGTGAATCATCGTGATGGCAAAGCGGCCACTATGTTGCTTGCCATGAGCCCCATCCCAAGACCACGAACCTCTCTGGATGAACAAAACCCGCCTAGAAAGAGCGATGTCGCGAGGCTTTACACACGCGTGTTCATTTTGAGTTACAATTGCCAGCTTCATTTCGAGTTTCTTCAATGGCCAATAAACCTTGTAGAAACGGGAATATTTCTTAAGAGCCGGAGAAACTAGATAGACAACTCATAAAGTATATCATGATCGTGTGCTGTTGCCCAGTGTTGCCCAGACGGAGATCATAGTTCAGTCTTGTCCTGTTGCGTTGGGAGCAAGGGGGAGTTGAACTTTGACTTGGCGGCGGCCCGCGGTCGGACGCTTTTGCCCCTCTGAGACGCGACGACCATGTCCAATCTCTCATCCCTTGCTTCGTGCTCTCGCCATGTCTCCCGACGCGCCCTATCGAATGCCACTGGACGGCAAGCTGCGCTAGTTTCTACCGCCCAGCTCCAAACACGCTCGGTCAATACTGGACGCGAACCCGCCTATCCGGGGCATATCCCGCTCAACTTTGTCGAGAACGCGGTTCTCGCAGTGGGCTCTGCGTTCATGTCCCTCGCAAACCCCAGACGTGGTGGTGCGCTTTTATTTCCACCCCATACTTCCACTAAGAACGGAGATCTTATCTATTTGTTTGGATGTCGCGGACAGACATGGTCGCTGCTCTGGGCGAGACGACAGCGGGGCCCAGCCTTCCACGCATGCGGGATATGATGCTGGAGAGTGCTGAAGGAAGAAAAATTCTTAAAGAACGCCCGCGCATCAATACACAGACAGTCGACATGGACAAACTTGCGCAGTATCCCGAGGGTACATTTGGCCGCGCATACGTCACTTGGCTCGAGCGCTGTGGTGTTACTCCCGACACTCGTGAACCTGTAAGTCTGAACTCATTCGTATTTGATCTGCTTTATACTAATGCCTATGGCGCATACAGGTGCACTATATCGAGGACCCAGAGCTCGCATATGTCATGCAACGATATCGTGAATGTCACGACTTCTACCATTGCATTACGTCCCTGCCCGTCGACGTTTCCTCCGAACTCGCCCTGAAATACTTTGAGTTCGCCAATCTCGGTCTCCCCATGGCTGCCATCTCGGCCGCCTTCGGCCACCTGCGGCTCGACTCGCAAAAGCGTGCACGCCTGTTTTCGGAATACGTCCCATGGGCGCTTAGGTGTGGGAGCAGCGCACGGAGTATGATCACAGTGTACTGGGAGGAGAGGTGGGGCCAGAATGTGGAGGAGATGAAGAGGGAGTTCGGTATTTGGGATCCACCGGAGGCGAAATGGCGCAAGCCATTGAGCGAGGCAAAGGCTGCAGCAGCGAAGAGGCAGCAGAAAGTTGTACCGTCACAGGCTAAGATTGAATCATAGACTTGTAGATTCTGGAATAGATTCTCGTTCTTGGATCACAACTCAACGCTGCTTGACCATGAGCACGGTGCCCGCCTCCCGATCCGGTCCGTTGCTGACATCGCTAATCTGTGTAACATGTTTGGTCTGATTGATCCTTGGTCCCACTGCTGCGATCTCCTGTAAACTCGTCAACCGCTCTTCCTCTTCATCAGACCAGCTTCCTCTCTTGAGTTCTCGAGAGTCGAGAACAGGCTCTTTCCGGTCCCCGCCGCCTTTGCTTTCTAGATTTCCGTTGCTATGCTCTCCCGGTCCCCGGAAATAGCATCCCATTTCCTCCGAAATCCGCTTTTCACATCTTGCGGTGATGCACGGTCTCTCACCTCTCGCAAGAGATTGAAGCATTCCAACAAGCCTCCGCCCCGTGATACATAGCTGATTCCATTCCGCCTCAACCCCAATGCTGAAACGCAGCCGACAGTGATGATGTAGCCTCAGCAACGTTAACCGGAAACACGTACACATCAATTGGAAGCATGAAACGCCGTAATGATTCCCGCCCCCACTCCCAGGCTACATGTCATACATACCTCAGCCTCAGAGCGCCTCTTTTTTCTGCAAACCACCACTCACCTTCGCTTTTGCTATCGAATTTGCTTTACACAGGACGGTTGCTGTCCGTCCAGGAATGCTTAGCTGCTTTTCCGACCGCGAACACACCAACATGTCCCTTCCAAACGGGCTATCCTCGCTCGACAGTGTGCTGCGCATCCTGGAATCCATAGCTGCTTCGGACGGCGCACGCGACGCCTTCGCGCTCTCCGGGTTAGACGCGACGGCTCGCATTGGGGTGCAGATCATCGAGGCTTCCAAGGTGTGTATGCCAACACGATGGCACTCAACGCGTCGTACTAATGAGATGAATTGGTAGAAATCGCGCACGCACAATAAGCGCGCGTGGATGAACCTCGCCGAGCGCATCGCATGGCTGCTCATACCGGTGGAGGAGGCGCTCCGGGGACACGAGGTGTACGAACTTGACCCTGTCCTCAAAGTGTACTTGCGTAACCTCAACTCGTGCGTTTCCTCCTTCATCTGTTACCTGCCATCCCCAATCCAAATTCATTGCTCGCCGTACCGTGCATGTGCTAATCTGTAATATTTCCCCGCGCCTATAGAGACCTGGAGAAAATCCTACGTATCGCGCGTACCCAAACGCGACACAGTCGGTTCTCCTGCATGAGCCACATGGAAGATGAGGATGAGGACCTCGCGCGATGTCAGCACCTCGTCAACCGCGCCTACAGAATCCCTGCTGTGAGTCTCTCTCTCTCTCAAGGTCTGAACGAATTCTGACTGCTCGCAGGTGCATTACTGGCCTCCGGAGACCAACTTCATACGACCCGCAAGGGTCATTTAATATTTGACATATAATACGGGGCCATCCGCCAGGGCGGGCGAACCTCTTACATTGTTGTTCGCTTTACATATTGTACCTCCTTCTCCGCGTAATGCGTCGAGCGTTAATACGATCTTTTGTAGCCTTTACCTTCCTTTATCAATCCACATTGCTTTCCAAAATCTCTGAAAAACAGGAGCGCAGAATCACGACATATATTACGGCAACTGGCAGCAGAAACAGAGTATGATAAACAAGTAAGGTTTGTAGGAGGGTAATTTCATCAAAATGTGAGTGTCGCAAAGTTAACCTGTTTTAACACGCTTCGAGGGCCGGGAGGGCGAATCGTGAGGCTGGGGCAACTGAGGGAGTGCCGTCCGGGATGTGAAGGCAGAGGCGGTGGCCATCGCCTTATTGGAAGGAGATTGTATATCGCCTTGGCCAGGCATACCCTTTCGCCTTCGTTGCTCTTCCGCATCTCTGAGGCCGGCAATGTGCTTGAGCAAAATGAGGTCCTCCTCAGCAGGGAGGTTTGAGAGCTCGACCTCTGCCTCGTCGAAAGCTTCGATGATAGTGTCGTGGAGGTTATCAAAGAGTCGAGTTGTGTAAGCATGTTTCAACAACCGATACATTTTCGCGATGAGTGGTATCAAAGGTGCCGCCCACCGCGAGACGTTGTGTATGATGCTTTTTTGCGCCACAGCGTCAGAGTTCCACACGTCTTGCTTCTTGTCTGACAGGAAGAGGTCTGACTCGGCCGCAAAGAGACCCGTAAAGTGGCGAACCAAGGGCTTTGTGTCTGCAGAAGGCTCTCGAGACAATTCCGCACGCCGCCGAGCGGGGCCCTCGCGACTGACGCAGAAGTACACCAGAACCCAGAAGAACGCTTCCAGATCATGGACAGGGAGGTGTCCGACTATTGGTTTGGCAGCAACAGGAGCCCCGCCAGCACCCATTTGGATGTTCCCTAAGAGCTTCATTTCTGTTTTGGTGAGTATCTCGCTCGACATAAATGCTCGTGTGCCCTGAAAGGTTGATGTTAGTATGTACTGCGCTCGGAATCATCTGGATGCTTACTGTTGATGGATCGTCTGGTGCGGAGTTGTAGTTATTCAAGTTGCATGCATAGTCAAAATCTATCAGCACACCACGCTTGCCGCGATCTTGGTTACCCGTGATAAGAATGTTGCCGCCGCTGATATCTCGATGTAAGACACCTTTCTGGGCCGCATTCTTGTGCCCTAAGACTGCATCGTCAGCTTCAGCGAAAATGTAGAGTTATGAGCAGGTGCCACCGTTGATGGCGTCTCGCATCGCCCCCACACACCCCAGAAGTGATGCCGCAGAGGTGATATGCCACCCGAAGGTCTCCAGAACCAGCCGCGAGTGGGCTCGAACCAGAAGACGAGGTCTATTCACAAACTTGGGAAACTAATGTTCAGAAAGCAAGTGCCGCAATACAACACCTCCAACAAGCGGATCCTGAGCCGTGTTCTGGTTGGCGCGTTGATCCAGCGCTGGGGATGACTTGACACTGTGGCCTTCCGGATGCCTGTGCATGGTGCCATCTTGACTTGAAACTGATTTCTGTGAGCTCATGGGGTATCGTTGAGCTTGTTAGAAACCATGCAAATGCCCCCAACGCAATACCAAGCGCACCGTGACAGAGGCCGTCGATAGTCTCCCGTAGTCATCCCATAAGGTGTGAAGACAATCGTTCACACCTTATGGTCTGATTTGAAACGCGCCCACCGAACCGTACCTCACATTTACACGTGGAAATCGCGCGATTCTCGCGTGGGTTCCGCGTGGGTTCCGCGTGTGGAGCGATCACATGAGTCGTCGCGCTCGCAAATCGTATCAACAAACGGACTTGACGTGAGCTCTGTCCACGCACCGCATCTCGCCATGGATCGGCACACATCTCGCAGCTCTATGCAACCCTCTCATTCTGAATTCTCGCCTTTTCGGAGTATCTATCGCTATAGCTATTCACCGCTTGCCCCTCACTCGAGTTTTATCATACCCTCGAGAAGCGTACGTATCCGTGTTGATGACTTGGCCAGCTAAATGAATGTTTGCCATTACGCCCGCCCATTTGATTTCTTAGCATGTCTGGTATAGCGAGGGGAACCAACGACTCACCATCTGGTACTTGGTTGGACATCTTGCCAGTATGCATGGATTCTTCGGAAAGGAAGCGCTTGGGCAGAGTTAGATCCTTTTCAACCGCAAGCAGAACCAACAGACACATTGATTCTTGCCTGAACCCGTGGCGAGAATTGTGAAGACGTCAGTATTGTCCAGCATCTTGCAAACTCCCTCAGCTTGCACATCATGCGGTTCATATGGAATGCGTTGGTGTAAATTTTTTCTGCATAACACGTGGCCTTCAAGAGTGCTAAAAAGGAATTTTGGGGGCTCTTCTCGGCCTGCAGGGATGTCGCTCATGGTGTCGTCGCGTCGTCTCATAATTTTCGCGCGTACTAATTAATGCGTTGTGGCGCATCAAATCTTTCACGTGACGAGAAATCATCCGATCTTTTGAGGTACGGTTTCGCATGCGCCAGTACAACTAGACTAGGCCGTCGATGGAATCAAGTAAGGAGGGATGGACAATGAACGGAGAGTCCGAACAGCCGACGGCGCGACGCCCCGAATGCGGCCGAGATTTTTTAAAAATCCACCCATTATTATTTGGATATGGGGCTGGTGAAGTAATATTTGCTCTGCATGCAGATCTGGCTGTTGAACGCAACGCTCAGTGCTGGCTTTGACACAAATCACCTCCCCACTCCGTGCGCTCGGGTCGCACCCTACGGCACGCCGATCGCTCTACTTGCCGGACCCACCCTCGAAGACCCTCGATCGTCTTGACTCGGGTGCCTTGAAAACTTGCTCTGGGCAGTTTAGTTAAATTATGGACTTGGAACAAGTCGTTAGTTGTTCTCGAGCTGCATTCTCGTGAAAAATCCAGAGTCCAGACGCTCCACTCACTTGGAAAATTGGTTCGAATGGTAGACTTGAAGCAAGCGATCAGTCACTACGGCACTTCAGAGCCTTTCAGAGCTGCATCCTCCTGGACCTCCCCGGCCCTCCGCCTCGCGCAATATCCTCGCAGGTGCATTCAACGCTCGCTTTGAACAGTTGAGTGAATCCTCGGGACAAGCCATTAACTATCACTGTGGTGCCCTGGAGCTGCGTCCTCCTGGCCAAAATGAGCGCTCCGCTTCCCTCGATAACCTCGCAAATGCATCGTATAGCCACTTCGAACATCTAGGTCAGATTGCGGACTTTGAGCGAGCCCTCAGCTGCTACCACGATGCATCGCATGGCTGCTAATGCGGGCGGAGGCGCTCCAGGAACACAATGTCTACGAACTCCACCCTTTGCTGGAAGTATACTTGCGTAACCTGGTGCGTTTCCCTTCCTCATTTCTCCTCTTCTGTTTCCTGTGCAATTCTCGTGCTCTGTATGAGGCTGACCTCCGATACAGTTTTTCACGCATCTAGATACGCAGAGCAGATCTTATGTGTCGCGTGTGCTCATAAGTAGCACATCCGGTTTACTTGTAGGAGGCTCATGGAAAACGAGGGTGAGCAGCCCGTGCGGTGCCAGCTCCTCGTCAACCGCATCTACAGAATTCCTGCTGTCTCCTTTTCTCGTGGTCTGTGAATGAATTCTGACTGCTCGCAGGGGCATTACTGGCCTCCGCAAACCAACTCCATGCGGCCCGCGAGGGTCATTTGATATTTGGCATATAATACGAGTCATCCGCTCGGGCGGGTGGACCTCTTATATTGTTGTTCGATGTGCATCATCAAGCGTTCAGCCGATCTTTTGTAGCCTTTACCTTCATTTATCAATCTAACTTGCTTTCCAAAACTCTTAGGAAAATGCCAGGAGAGAATCACAGCATGTATTATGGCAACCGAGTACTGAGCAACGAAAACAAAGTAGGATATATGACAAAGATATGTAAGATAACAATTTCATCGGGAGTGTGAGAGTATCGTGTTGTTATCTGTCTTAGTGCGCTTGGAGGGTCGGGAAGGCGATCCTTGCGGTTGAGGCAACTGAGGGAGTGCCGCCCGGGATGTGGAGGCGGAGGCGGTGGCCATCACCTTATTGGAAGGAGATTGTATATCGCCTTGGCCAGGCATATCCTTTCGCCTTCGTTGCTCTTCCGCTTCTCTGAGGCCGGTAACGTGCTTGAGCAAATCAGGGTCCTCTTGAACAGGGAGGTTTAAGAGATTGGCCTCTTCCTCGTCGAAAATTTTGATGATAGTCTCGTGAAGGTCATCAAAGTGTCGGGTGGTGTAAGCTTTTTTCAACAACCGATACATTCTCGCGATGAGTGGTATCAAGGGTGCCGTCCACGGCGAGACGTTGTATGTGATGCTTGCTTGTGCCACAGCGTCAGAGTCCCACACGTTTTGCTTCTTGTCTGCAAGGGATCTGTCTGTCTCGGCTGCAAAGAGACCCGTAAAGTGGTGAACCAAGGGCTTTGTGTCTGCAGAAGGCTCTTGAGACAATTCCGCACGCCGCCGGGCGGGGCCCCCGCGACTGATACAGAAGTACACCAGAACCCAGAAGAATGCTTCCAGATCATGCACAGGGAGGTGTCCGACTATTGGTTTGGCAGCTACAGGAGGCCTGCTCGCACCCATTTGGACGTCTCCTAAGAGCTTCATTTCTGTTTTGGTGAGTATCTCGCTCGACATAAATGCTCGTGTGCCCTGAAAGATTGCTGTTAGTATGTACTGCGCCTAGAATCATCTAGATGCTTACTGTTAACGGATCATCTAGCAGCCTGTTCAGTAGAAAATGACATTGAACATGCTCAGCCGAAGTGATAATATCCCATCGAGCATGTCACGCCCGAGCTAGGCCGAATCCCATTAGATGTGCTCTGGCCGGACTTGTTTACACGGATATGACACGTATGGGCCGAACGGTTGACAATTGCGTAGAGGGTATCAAGTATTTTTTGGCCGAAGATTTCCGCCAGATTGAAGATGCGTTGGCCCAGATGGCGCAAATGTAAGTTTAGGCGGCTGTGCTTGGGGTCCTTGTTGGAGGCGGTTAACGATATCAGAGCAGAGCGAACATTCATCGAGCATACATTGGCCTATCCGTCACGTCCATCTCTCATGACCTAGCCGAACTAGTTGCCCATGTCGAGCATTACCCGGCCTACTGCGAGAGCAGAGCAACTGTGCCTCGAGCATGTATAGGCCGAAAGATTCATGGTCGAAGCGACTCATCCCTCATGATTCGGCCGAAGGGCTTGTACATGTCGAGCATGTCCCGGCATGATCTGAGAGTGGATTGGGCGCTCATTGAGCAAGCATGAGCCTAGCTTCTGCTCTCATCTCTCATGGTTCAGCCGAGAGAGCCGCGCATGTCGAGCATTACCCAGCCTAGTCCGGTGAGTCCGTTCCTCTTGATTTGGCCGAAGAGGTTATACATGTCAAGCATGTCCTCCCTTTGTCTGATAGTAAATTTGACACTCACCGGGCATGTATGGGGCCAGTCCTATGCCCATCTCTCATGACCTGGCCGAACGAGCTGCCCATGTCGAGTATTACCCGGCCTAGTCAGGTGAGTCCCTTTCTCATGATTGGGCCGAAGGGGTTATGCATACCAAAGATGCTCCGGCCTAGTCTGCGAGTGGATTTGGTGTTCGTTGAGCTAGTATAAGCAGATGAATTTATATTGTGAGCTTATCCCTTATTACTGGGCCGGAATATGTTATGCATGCCAAGCTTCCCGGTATGAGAGCTGAGCTGCGATGCTATGAGCATGCGCGGGGCGATGGGTTCACAGTCAAGGCGAGTCTATCCCTCATGGCTAGGCTGAAACAGGCTGCGCATGTTAAACATGCTATGGCGCATTACGGCTAGAGTGAGCTTGAAAAGAAGAACAGGCGATTATCGAATAAGCTGGTGCCATGAATCGTAGTTTAACGTAGATGCTCTGGCCCACGAAAAATAAGATACGTGCATCGATGCATAAATTCCTGCGGCTCGTGAGTATCCCGGTTAAAATATATCCGCCAGCCGGCGAGGCTCTTATGTCGGCCATTGACCGGTCAATATCCTCTTGCTGGTGAGACGGTTGTGATGAGCCGTCAGTCCCTATTGACAATTCAGGCAGAGTGCTGGATACGTTTTCATAATGCAGTTCTATCGTCTATTACAATGGCAATCAGTTAATCGACATAAACAATTCTCGGGGTCGTCATTTCCAATTCTTGGCGAATGCTACAGAACACCATAACTGCCGGCCGGTAGTCTGCGGGTATGGTGATCTGCTGTATATTCGGTAGGTAATCGATCCCATCCTGCATCTTCAAGATTGCGTCCAGATCGTCTTTCTCCACTGGGCGTTTTGCAATTTCAAGCTGCTCAATCATGGGAAAGTATGAGAGCATGGGGCGAATGGGCCCAGAGCCTATGATCTTCAAAACTTTGAGGTTCTTGTATTCGCGCCCGGTCAAATGAGAAACGGCCGGCTTGCCGGGTAGTGTTACGAGGGTCAAGGTGGAGAGATTAGGCGCAATCACAACGCGCGAGAAGAAGGCCTGGATGTCTCGATATGACCCGCGAAACTGCGCGCGACTCATCCGAGGCATTTCGATGCGAGAAAATGTCAGCGCGGATCGATCGCGTTCTCGGGGGAATGTTATATCGAGGTCGATCAGGGTCTGCGAAGTCCCCCTGAGAGCCTCATATAAAGCGTTGCATGGCGGCGTGCAGTCAAAGTGCAGCGATAGCTTCCGCAGCGAAAGGAGAGGAGGGTGAATGTGGTGGTGTATGGGATTTATGTATGTGAATGAGGATAGTCGATCGGCGCCGCCTGTGAAAATGCAATCGGCGGTCTGGCCAACATCGCTTCGGGGCCATGGCTGGAAAGCTGCTGTCTCGACGACTATGAGGCTCACTAAGAGGGGCGCCGATAACGCGCGGAGATGGGATGTGCATTCATTTAAGAAGGCCATGGGCGCGGCCAGAGTCAACGATCGCACGCGGTGAATGTGCGGGAGGCACAACTCGAAGAGCCCGGCGGCCGACTCTTCCTGCGCTGGGATCGAGCCGTGTTCTACATTCAACTCGATCGTCAGAGGCATCTGTTGAGACCGCTCGATGATCGCTTGAAAGAATTCAAGGGGGTGGGTGCCGTGGCCGGCCGAAATCGTGGACCAGAGCAGCGGGTCGTGTAAAACAACGTATCTCCATTGTTGACAGACATGCGAGAGGCGGATGGCAACGCAAATGATGTTTGAGAAGGGCCCTCTCGTGCTGTTCTGCAGCTCGCGAAAGACTTGCGACCAGGTCTCCGGTGGAATAGAAAGATAGGGAGCTGACAAAAATGTTAGGCACCTTGCAAACCCGCAAAGAATAATAGGCTCGCCGTGTCGTATGGATGCCGCTGGGCTCCGAGAAGTGGTGAACATGGCGATGGAAGCTGACGCGGGATGGAGAATAGAGGAGAAGGGCGACCGTTGCAGCACGTGGCGTAAACACGCAGGGGCATGAAGCCGCATCTGTCCTTCTAATCCCGGTTTAGCTCCTCAACAAAAATCTTGGGTGTAAGAATTCCATCAAATCGTGACTCTGGAAAGCAGAGCCGATAATTTCTTAGCACAATTCGACAAGGAGGAGATAAATCATAATTACCGGCCGGTGTCAGATCGTGGCCGCCCGGTATCTTGAAGCGTTGGATTATATTTACCGGCCGGCGTTGGATTTTGGCCGCTGGCTGTCTTGATCCGGTGAAATCAATATACCGGCCGGCTAGAAATACCGGCCGGTGTTGGATTGTCCATGCTGGATGCTCATCGATTTAGACGAGAACAAATTACATCTGCGCTCCTTGTTGTGTGTGAGAGTTTACAGGACATAGCTAGTACAACCCTCGGTCAATAGCCATAAGAAGATCCGAATACGCTTTCTCCGCGCCTTTGATATGCTTCGTGGCCTCCCTTAAAGTGTCCACTGCCTGTCGCTTCATCTTGGATTCTTCTTTCAGATCCCCGATACTGCCCTGCACAACCGCAGCCGAGTACCCGCCAAGTGACTGAATCCCTTCATCCATCGCCTGCCTGATGGACGTGAAGGCGGTCGCTTTGTCTTTATCGTGTCGCCCGGATGCAAAATCTCGCGCAAGTATAAACTCAGTATGCCAAAGCTCAGCATGCTCTACGAATTCCATAAGAGACATTCCAGGTGAGTTGTTACTTTTCACTCACCGCGTTTCCAATCTGGGATGGAATCAATGAAATCGCGCCCGATACGGCAGAAACCAGATAATTGCCCCGACGATGATGGTCTAAATCAGCAATTAGTACTTGCAGTTGCGCGATAGTCAACTGCATACGGGTACATGGCCGCCTGTGGCGTTGCGCGTTGTGACGACCCTGGCTCCGCAGCGTTGGAAACTACAGATAGCCTTCCTACTATTTAGATCGTAGATAGAAATGAATCCAGTTGGCAACCACGTGCTCACCGAGGCCTCTGATCGAGAGAATGCGCGCTTTCGGAATCCGAATCGTGGATCTCTATAGGCTCTCCCTTCTCTTCTTCCTTGCTGGCGACTAATCAGCGAAATTAACAGAGGTTAGAAGGGCAATGGCTTACGCAGGAGCCTTGACCGCGGTAATTCCATCCACGCCGCCATCGCTCATTGGGCGGGAAGTGGACTGAGTGCTTGGAGCACCGTATGGACCAAGAGCCTGTAGATCTGGTCCTGCATCGCCGAGCCCAGCAAGGACATCTCGTTTGACGTCAGGAAGCGTGGGTTCTACAAGCTCTCCCTTCCCTTCTTGAATGCTGACAACTCATCAGCAGCGAAATCAACCTCATGCGCAAGAGCATTGACTTACAGATGAGCCTTTACCGAAGTTTCAGCATCCATTCCGGTTTCACTCATTTGACGGGAGGGGGGGCGAGTGCTCGAAGTGCTGTGCAGAAATGATGTTGGAACAGGTGCGGCCAGTTTAGAAAGCAAACTCTGCTCTTCAATCTCCATCGGAAAAAAGCCCATTCGGTCAGCTTCCGGAGTAATGGGTCCCAAACTCCCCCGGGGCAAGTTGAATACTTGTTCGCCGGGCTCCGGAGTGATGACAGAGTACCTGGCAGGGCGTTTGCTAAGGAAATGGTATTCAAACAGCAATGAAACTCGAATGCACGAAATGCTTACATGCGGGCTGTATCTGCTTCTCCCTGCTTGTCGTCCTCCGTCTGAACATCTTTCCCATGAGAAATAACTGCTTGGCTGTCAAGAATATTAGATTTGCACCATCATAACCATGAGGGAAGCATGCCGATCGAGAGCCGTGCTTGTTCTCTCTGCGCGATCTGTACTGTGATGCGTTGACTTTTCGAATGCTTTGCGAAAGGGAACGGAACAAATACCGTTTGGGCCAGCCTTTCATGACCTGGGCAAGATCGCTAGCGACAGCTGAAGCTTGACGCAATTTGCTTCTTTGCTGTCGATGTCAGCGACTGCACAAATTGATCAAAGTAAATGGACCGCGTACCCTTTCGGCCAGCCCCCTATCGCCGCTACGTAGTCTACTCGATCATCATGCGCTTGCAAACTGCTGCATGAAAACATGTAATTAACAGGTAACCAGAAGGATGAAAACGATAACCACCAAAGCCGTACCCATGCGCGCTTTTCTCTTTCTTTTCGGCGCCAGATTCATCTCGATCTGGCTGTTGCCTCCTGATAGGTGGAACCGTAATCAGCTTTCGTGAAGCACCGCGTGAAGGCAACCGTACCTCTTTGGCCAGCCCGCCAAAGCGACGGCATAATGATTCGATTTCCCATCTGATTCTCTCTCAAGGGCGAAGGATTCCATTGAACGACTCTTCATCTTTTCAGCGTGCGCTTTCGCCGCCTGAAAATCGGGCCCGGGTCTCCTTTTGACGTGAGGTTTGTCTGATGGCATGGCGAGGTTGGTGGGTGAAGGAGAAAGCAAAATAGTCGCCCCTCTGATAGGCGACTCCGTCATTTCCCGCCGCGACCCGATTAATGCGGTAGATTCCCATAAGTCATCGGACCTTTTAAGAGTGGTGCGATGTTCTGTCAGAATGCTAGCATTCGATCGCATAATTCCATATCGTACTCAACAGTCATGACTCTTTGAACAGTCAAAGCTCGGGGAAATGTTTCAGATTGCTGGGATTCTGCAGAGGTTATCGACCGGGATGAGGTCTTTTCTGGGCCTAAGAAAGGACCCAAACGGGAAGGAGCGTCCCCAGCAAGATTTGCCGGCCTTTACGAATGACACGCTTTAGCTCTCCATGAAACGGGTAAAACATTAAGTATTAGCGTACGCAGTATGCGCTTCTCCCCCTGGCGTTGGAGCGGAATCGAGCCTGTGTTAGTTGAATCAGGGCGATCCAAAGTACGTTCTGTGCAAGATCGACTTACGATCGATCGCTGCGGATGGACGCTAGGGATATTTCCTGAACCGGCAATGAGGTTTGTGGTTCTCCCGATGACGTTTGAGCGCGGACGGGTCTGATACTGATGGAATCAGGACTACTTGGCCAAAACAGCGCACTCACGATGGTTCACCGCTGACTGACGCTAGAGATGGGCTCTGTACTAGCAGCGATTTGTTAGGGAGGACCGGACTGACCGCTGAGGGTTTACCGGCCGGCGACCATGCGGCATATTTGCTGGGTGATACGTCAAAGGAAACAAGCAAAGACTACAAAGAGCATCTCACTCTTGATGAAAGAACTCCATAAATATCGCATTTTCCCTGGTAGATCATTGGTTCGCTTCCCGCTCTCAGAGACGAACAAGCTCACCGTCCATCCAGGTCTCCTGAAGTTCCACCCGTCACATCCGCGGAATCATACAAGGGTGTTTCATGTCCCGAATCAGACTGCGAGCTAAATACCTCTGAATCTATGTCTTTCATCTGCGTCTCCATATATCTGATATGATATTCGACTTCAATGTCTGGGGTAAATAAGCAGAGACCGGCTTATCTTACCCTGGAATGTTAAAAGGCGACCGGCTGTAGCCGGGATATTTGGGTCGCTGCGCCAGTGTGAGAAAGATTTTTGGGGAGAATATAAGTATGAGGAGCAAATGGAGAGAGATGCTGGAGGTGAAAGGTAATAATATCGAGTCGCATAATATCCGACTGCAAAAAAGGCAAGGCTTCCCAAGCGCGTGCAACATATCGCTTGCGATGAAGTCATTTATTCAGGCTTCCGTCACGCAAATGCTCTTCTTGCTTTTGCCGGAATATATTATGCTGGCTAAGGATACCGAAGATGAGAAATTTTATTCGCAGTACTTCCAAACTGCAGATGGACACCGTTGTCCTGCACGTGGGAGCAGCCGGTGCCAAAAAAGCACCGATAGCGGCGTTGCGCTTTTGTCATCTCTCACCACCATGGCTGAACAACCTCGATACACCCCCTCTGACATGGACATCTACCAGCGGCGATCAGATTTCTTCACTTTGTGGCTCCACGACCTTCTCGGCCGAGATGAGACGAGCCTCGATGTGAAGAGGAAAGCCGTGTCAGAAGTAATCGTGAGACCCCACGCGCTCGATGATGTTGATGCCTCCTGACTATTTCGCAGATCTATACCTCTCGTATCAATATGCGTTTTCAAAATGAGATTGAGCTGAGGGACTGGCTGGAACCGCTTTGGAACTCGTGGATAGCCGGTCAAGCAGAAAACCCACCAAGACCGCTGACCGAGGCGGAGCTTGCGATCGAATCCGGCAAACCGGTCGGCAGTAAGTAGCCTCTCGATGAGTTTTTTTATCTATATCTATATCCAACGTTCCTATGGCAGTTGATCCTCTCGCACTTCCTGCGCCCCTTGATGACGCCTTCCCGGAACTCCTGATCAGTGAGTAACGCCAACGGAGGCCGTATCGTCCATGCGCTTATATCTCTGCTAGCACCTACGCTAGAAGGCCTATTGGATACCTATCCCCCAAGCTCACACAGAACAGCAAAGCTGAGCGAAGATGTTAACATGAATGACCCTGATGATTTCGACTTTACAGAGGATGATATCGGTAAGCGTGGTAGAGCCTTAGCCCTTAGTATAAATGACTGAACTCTCCAAGACGGTACGGCGCCGAAAGTCCCTGAGAAGGCCAAAAGGTCAAGAGTGAAACACACAGCACCATCCACGAGGTCGCCGTATCTGACCCGCAGCGCAACCGTGCCTGTGGGTACCCGGAGGCTTCAGAAAGAAAATGAGGAATCCAGTTCCGGGCAGCATGTCGAACACAAAGACTCCGCTACTCCAGGAAAGCTCGGTGGCTCCCAGCCGGCCGGCGAAAAGGCCCCGCTAAAAGCCGGGAAGATGCGGAGCACCAACAAAGGAAAGCCAACCCAAAGGGCGCTCGCCCTATTGAAATCTATTTTGAATGACCCAGGCTTCAAATACACCTCCTTCGTGCGTCCATTTGTCTTTCCACCTGATCGTGCTCATGTTGACCCCGGCGACAGGCTGCTACAGATAGCAGAGCATGCGATCTATGCACAAAGCGGGATCAAACTTGCATCATTGCCGCATCTGATGCGAAGGTCAATGGGAAAAGCATCAGATGGAAGAGCTGTGGGCTCTGCTATACTGGAAAGACCGCATGCTCGCTTTACCAAAAAGAAGCGCAAGGGGAGGAATCCAAAGGTGAGGACTTGCTATTCTCAAAATACGTGAATGCTTATCGCATCAACCTGTTTGGCCTTTTCAGTGGCATCCGTCACACGTTCTCAGTCAGGGACTAGTTCACGAGCGACTGAGAACATGCGCTACGACAGCAATGACCCTGAAGATTCGGGCAATAATGATGACGGCCCCGACGCTGGTGAATTGCAAGGCGATGAGGGTTTCGCTTCTTTACGTCCCATCACCAAACCTCAAATGATCAAGATGCTTGATGACTTTAGGGCGGATTTCAGCAAGCACGAAGCGCTTCTCCAGGCCCTGGTGTCTGAAAACCACCGCGAGACCCTGGCAAGCTTCAATCCTCGTCTAGATCGACTCGACAGCCGACACGCTAGTCTTCACGTCAAGCACGTGACCTTAGGGAGGCAGATGGAAGATCTGCGCGCAGACAACATAGCCTTGAGAAAGCTTTTGGAGAAGCAGATGGACGATTTGAGGCCGGGGCTCGATGCTTTAACACGCTTGATAAGCGTGGGTGGTCTGAAGCCGGGGGCTGAGGGACTTAGTTGAGCGTCGGCGTGCAGCCCGTGGCGCCCGGTGGACCCTCGTAACGTACGTAATATATATACCACGACGAGCATATCGATTTATGTAAATTCATGTGTTGCTCTAAAGCATTAGGCGGCTAGCTATGACACGCATTCGCCAGGAGCCAATTTTGCATTCTAACATTTCTAAAGACAACCGCACACCCTATGTCTCCTACCAGCCCGTCAGTCTGGGTAGCTATTACGATGAAGGAAGTAGCTAATGTATATGATAGGTTTCTCCATGATGTGGAGCAGGTAGCTCTTTGCATACGCGCCGCCAGCCTATTTGACATCGCGACACCGGATCCACTTCCGTTGGGGGTGATGTTGCAGAGTGAATGTGAACGTGCAGGGGGAATGCTTGCAATGGCCATGAAAAACACCGGTAATATCGTTCTTTACCTTCAAAAAGATCGGCAAATTGATCCAGCGCGGGCCAGTTCGCATGTCGTGGTCCGCTCTGGAGTATGGAGAAGCGCTGCCACCCCGGCCTCATGGACGCGATGGTCCTATGGAGAGAGACATGGAAGCCAAGTTTCCTCCAGCATTTGCATACCCTGGAGCTACACTGCATAGTCCCCACACGGTGATCGATCGAGACGGGAGAATTATCGCTTGGTACTTGCCGGGAATTCTAACACCGGAACGACAGGTATTCATTCACGCATCTGGGATATCGACTTTTGCTCATCAATTATAACAGAACTCCATGTGGAATGCAAATGTTTGGCTCCAGTCGCACTTTCGAGGAGGGACACTATCTGGAAGCTGGAGAACGCGCAAGGATATTTTTAGGAGTCCGGGCCAGTGCCCCTTATCACAGCCGGGGGCTGTCAATATCTCGCCAGGCTGGTTCGAAATGGCACATGATGTGAGCAATCCTGTCATCCGCACGCGTTCTAAGCTTGATCAAGTGACAGGGACCTTTGTTTGAGCTGAAGTCCTCAGCCAGCTTGCGGGTCGCCGGTACTCGCTCCCCGGCCAGAAAATGGTTAACCGAGATGAAGCATTCATCTCTCTTGCTGTCGGCCATGCTCTCTATAATGCACCCGGAGCAATTCGCGATGGGAATAGAATGCCAAAGGTATTTGCCGGATCATTGTACCGATGCTCACGCTTTGCGAAGTTGGTATTCGGTATTCAGCGGGGTTCAAATTATCAGCAACCGGGAAACACCCCTTCATCGAGATAACGGGACTGCAACATCGTGGTTGGACTTGTTGGCCACTATAGGTCCATATCGATCTGCCGTTTTTCAACTACCCGGGGCGGGTATCAATCTCAGTTACTCATCAGGGACGGTGGTTGCGCACTGCGGTCGTTTATTGAGGCATGGAGCAACAAGAGCCGACGGAGAACGAATTTGTATAGCGTATTATATGAAAGCGAACGTACATAAACGCATCGGGACATCGGCTGCGGGATGGAGTTATATCCCGTAGTTCCAGTAACTATTTGGCCTTCTTTTCTGGTCTTGTCCTTGTTGGGCGCTTCGCTGTCGCAGCCGGCAAAGATGAGGTCGCATGTTTGGCATTGGATTTATTTTGACTCTTCGTAGGCGCAGTCTTCTTCGAGGAACCCTTTTCTTGCGGAAGGGTCGTCTTCCCAGGAGCTATCTTTTTGGAGCGCGATTTTCTCCCCGCAGCTTCCTGCGTTTCTTCATTTTCTTTGAGGCGTTTGCTCTTCTCGCGGTTGCGAGATCCCTCGATGATATCGCTCTCGGAAACTTCGTTTCGGCGGCGTTTGGGTGCGGCGCCAGCTGGTAGGGTACTGGTGGCTTCTGTCTGTACCTGAAGATCATGGTAAGCATTCATTGCTGCTACAATAAAAGCTGACTTACATCACCGGCTGGTACCTCATCGGTCGGCCCTAGATCACCGGCCGGCAAATGAACAGCGTCTGGGCGTATATCATCTGTTCCGTGCCCGGATGGAGTTTCCTCCGTGTTCACGGCCGGGTGTAGCTCGGAAATCTGCGTAAGCCTCTGATTATCATCTTTATCCGCGGGCTGCTGATGTTCAGCGTCGTCCTCGGAGTCGGTGAATATGCTATTGTATTTTCTCTTCCTTATCGGTTTCTTCCATTGCGGCTCGGTTTCGGAATCTTCTTCTTCAATGCCATCGTTGATATCGGTGTGCAACCCGCTTGTCGTCTTTTTACGGCTCTGCATCCAAGGAAACGATGGCCTCGGCTGCTCGACCATGGTCGAACCTCGCTCGGAATCTGAATCGGAGCCGTCCTGGCCCGCCTCAGCGGCATCGAATGCATCCCAGCTGTGTCCAGCAGGAGTTTCCATACCCGAGTCACTCTCAGAGTCCTCGTGATTCTGAAGGACCTGTTTACCCTTCCCTTTGGCTCTAGGTCTGGGGCGAGGGCGGGGCGGCAGAGTCACCTCATCATCATCGGCCCGATCGAACACAATGAGAGCAGGCGTCACCACAATTCCTCCGCCCCTCTGCTTCTGACAAAAGGACTTCCAGCCAAAAACCTTGTCACCCACGCCATGCTCAGCTTGACGCTTACGCCAATGGGTTAAAAGCTCAACACATGACTTAACACGCAGGTGGTCGGGTGTGGCGAATACAAAACCAAGAGGAAGATACTCGGGCTCGACGAATTCCTCGATGCGTGGTATGATGTCTCCCCAAGGTACTGCGCCACGAAAATTTCCAGAAGCGCGATCTTGCCGCATAGTTAGTGATCGCTATCAACGTGGTATCAGTGCCGTGACAAACTCACGATAATGAAATGTGAAAATCTCTCGTAGGGCCGCCTGCATCTCTTTGTGCGCAAGCTTGTCCGGATCAGGAATCTTTGGATATCCGCCCTCGTACTCCAAAGTAGAATTTGGCATTTGAACGTTATCTGCCGCGTTTTCTCTATCGGAGCCTTCCCCATCTGCGAACATGTTAGACCCTGCGCTCTTTGTCTGTTCACCAATATCTACCTGCTGCAAACAGCGCCTCGGCATATCCATCTAGCTCGTCCAGTATCGGGTTCTTCTGCCATGCAGGCCGTTGTTGTGTAAAGGTCGGTGCACCGCGAAGGTAGCCGTTATAATCATGACTGCAATCAAGAATCTCAGTATGTACAAGCATGACGATATTATCAAGCATTACAAGTGCACGCTGATTTCCGCATCTTCGTTCTTTTGCATGGTGAATACCACCACTCTAACCCCCAGCTCTTTGTGCATGCGGGTGGCGTATGCCTTCGTATATGAAGCTGTATAACGCTTTGCACGTCTACAGTATCGATGTTAATAATTCTTATTCGCAGGCTGGCTATAATTACGTACGCTCTCAGAACCTCCGGAGGAGCCGAGGTTGCCGTCCACTCCTCAGCGATTGTCTTGTATCGCTTGCGCTCAGAGGCCGGTAATTCGGAGAACATCTTGCTCAGCATGCGTTGGCGTACTCCGACGAAGGGTTTGTAGTCATCCTTCTGTGCAATAGGTTCGTCCGCCGCGTCGATCTCTGATATGGCATCCGCTGGTGAGTTTTTCATTTCCTCTCTTGCTGCCTTGGTGATCTCGTCACGAAAGGATGCGTTGTAAACATCTTGAGCGCTATACCCTCGGTGGCGAAACTGTTTGAGCTTCTCGGGCTTCCTGCCACGGTTGAACATCCAATTTTTCACAGCCTGATTCAAGATTCAATACCGGTCAGGAGTATTTGCCGGCCACATGGCTCACCTGTCGATATTGGGCATGAACTGCAGGGAGTGCGGTAGGAGGATGGAAACCCTTCGCCAGGTCTCTGACAATTTCGAGACGTTTGTGTGCATTTCCGTGGCGGAACGCATGAACGTGGGGTGCTAGAGAAGCTTTCTGTTCTTCAGTGAGGAGATTCTTGATCTTCTCGGACGGCATGGGACTGCACGAGTAAATGTTGAGAATAAAGGCAATCAGTGTGTTCACCTTCGGCTGAAACATGCTTAATCGGGAATATTCCCACGGCGAATCAACCAGGGCCGGTGGACGTCTCTCCGGCCGGCAATTCAATCGGTCAACACTTAGGAATAGCCGGCCGGCCTTATATCCAGACCGCCGAATATTTAGCCAAACAGCGCAGTATCTGATAACATATCCTAGATGATTCAAAAATATGCTTTGCCTATTGGTCATGCACATTATCGGCCCAGAATATCACAGAGTGCGTTCATTGTATCTGTAGTCAACCGAATAGTAGGAAGCCAGGTATATTTTTGGGTGCCATCATGAAACTCGTGATATTGCATGTTGACAAACGTCCTCGGAGAGAATTGCTACTAGGTTATCGCAGTTTTATTTCTTTGCGTGGGGAGCGATGTCAGGATATATCCCGTTCACATAAAGGCATGCGTACCTATCATCATCATTCGGATGATTGGTTCAAATTCATTCCCGCAACATCCGCAGTGAGACATGCGAGAGAATCATTTGAAACAGGCCTAGCCAGTTTGATCATTAGGTATCACTAGAACGGCAACGGCATTACGCACGCACTCATCGACCTCTGATGACCCCATATTTTGATAGGCTTCCCGCTCAGCGTCACTCAGCGCAAGATACATGTTTCGTAATTTTTGATGGATTCTGGCGAGGCGTTGCGCCGATTTGGTCGTTGTGCTGGGCGCACATTTGTTACCATCCTCATAGTCAATAAAACGTACTGCGAAAGCGATGTTTTGCGCCTTGAAGTTGTTGAAAGCGACGGTTGAAAGCATCACGACGGCCTGTGACAATGGGACAGTAGTGCGGGATGGAGGGATGAACTAAGAGTACGCGATTTGCCGGCCAAAAATACATACTCAACCTCGGTGAAACTAAGACGGGGTTTGTATCTAGTAAATCGCAGCGCCAAATTATCTAACGTTCATCACGGATCCCTACATCGTTACTGCGAGAGGAGATTTGCCTTTGTACCCGTATTTCAATGCCTCCCTTGCCTGGAGCGCCCTGTTTGACTCCGCTATAGCTTGTCTGGACGCTTCGCCAAAATCATCAGCACCAAAGTACTCTTCAAAGGATGTCCAGCTATCGATAGGATCCTCCCATTCCATGACCTGTGGACACAGATGCAAGAACCCGTCTTTCACCATCCTCCTGCGCATCTGTATCCCGGCCATTGCGAGATGCACCCTGAAATACAAGGCCTCGATGTCTTCCGAAAAATGCTCTGCGCTGGCAGCGGTTTCTGCCAGAAATGCAAACAGCCGGCGCGTGATTCCTTGGCCCGAGGTAATCATCGCATCCATCTGCCCATTGAAATGTTCCGGCGAATCACGAAGCACGCCCCAAATGAAAGGACCCAATGCTGAGGTATGATACATCTTCGCTGGTGTCCAGTTATTGACTTCGGATTGAAGGCGTATGAAACGTTCAAGTAAGGTCAGCGGCGCGCCTTCCCTGACGCTGGAGGTGCTGTAATCGCTTTCCGCGGCCAAATCGGACGTTATGTCGTCTTCAGACGCTGTGGCAGGTAAAACCCGGGATTCTATTGACCTGCATGAGATGTTTAGACGGCGCTCGATAACAAGCAGTGAGTGACGCACAAGTGAACAGGGCCTGAACCTTTCATCCTGCCAAAGTTATTAGTATAGGTAATTATCCGGCAGAAGGAGTACTCACTTTTCTAAACCCTGGTCGGCGCCGACGTCAGAGCGGATTGTATACCGTCTGTTATGCCGTGCTGGCCGTGTGTTTGAGAAAAGATCGCGATTCATGATGTTGCGTTGGCCAGTAGACAATTTTGCTGTGCTCAGTAATACCTCATCTTTCACCCGAGATCGGGGACCTGATGCTCTCTCTTTTTTCAATGGCGCGGCCGGTTCATTCTGACCAGTCCTTTCCAAGTTTCTGAATGTCAGGAAATGAATATAAGGTGTCGAGAAGCCAGTCTACCTTTTTTTCCGCTTAGCGTACGCCTTTTGATTCCAGCGACTCCGCGCCGACTTTCTTGTCTCGGTCGTAGCATAAAGCAGCGGACGCCCCATGATGTACGCAGAGAAGTTGGTGGATCGAGCAAAAAAGGCTGGCGGTTGGCATCTGCCATGTCACGCGCAATTGCCTCCGTAGCATTGCCGGGCGGCTGCGAGGATCCTGTCCTCTTAGGCCGGGACCATGGACGAGAATATTAGCGTTGTATCTCACTTCATCGTGCGTTCACGCCACCGTTTCAGCTAGTTGCTTTAACCACGCCCATATCTCATTCCATTAGCATTCGCCGGCCGGTCAATCGAGTTGGGCTCCCAAGAGTTCGCCGGCCGGTCAATAACAACGTAGGAAAATACATTACTCATCGCCATGCTATCACCAAGGAATAGCTTACGCATTTTACCACCTAAATCTTTCTTTCATTATTAGCGTTCACCAGGCAGCAGAACGGGCCACGAACGGGTACCGCCTGTCCAGAGACCAGGCATCACGCCACCATAAAATGATGAAATCAATACAATTAAAGGCTATGGAATCCGATTGCGCAGTGCATATACATAGATGCGGCCTCCCTATCAAAAGCTGTAAAGCATGATTCTCTGCTAGATGCCAATATATATTCACCCTACGAGTATCATGAAAAGAACTGGCACGCGGATCTCGCGCCGCTATAGAGCGATGAAATCACCATGGCATAAAGTCTTGAAATCGATTCGTACAATACATATTCATCCTTGCGAATGGTTTTTCTTAGTCTATGTCATAGTATCCCCATCCTTTAAGGGCGCCAGGATATTGAGTGCGCACCGACCACCATGAGAAGGAGCATGCGTATGCTGAGTTGTGCCGCCACAAAGTTATGATATCGGCAGCACGTGAAGTTATCGAGTCGCACAGCGCAATGCAAATATGGTTGCGACTGCTTTCTCTCAGGCTGAAATATCCGAATCCTTGAGCAATGCTGAGATATTCAGCCCGCACTTACCACTACGACAAGGCGCATTTCATCCTCGCGCCACCGTAAAGTTATGAAGTCGGCAGCACACTGGCATGCGGTTGTGAGATTGTATCGCATAATGCAAAGACAGTGTTGCGACTGCCGTCTTTCAGACTGCGCTACCATGATACTATGCAATTATGGTATACTATTCATTTGGTACCTAGCTTTATGATCAATGGCATATGGATCTCGCGGCGCCGTAAAGTTATGAAACTGACAGCGCATCGCGCCATGTATACGCATCGATGCTGCTCGCGGGATATCATCTTGCCGCCGACAATCTCTTTCCTAACGAGGCGGTGCGGGGGGAGCTATTTCTCTTTGCTGCTGCTGTCATAGAATGCTGAAATTTACTCGAATGCATAGACATCGCACGTCTCGCAATCTTGTAGGCTTGATCAACGCAATTCATCATTTTACTCGCAGGCATCGAGAGAGCTTTAATGCAGCGAATGCAGCGAGTTATACTTATACGCGGTTGGCGAATATCCTCTCCAATAGTGATTTGATTTCTTTGATATTAAAATACTTCTGCAAAGCGCCTGGGAGTGATTGAGGCATCAGCAGTTGCATCTATAAAAGGCCGGAAGATGTGCCGTACTCTCCAGCTTCGAAATGGATTGTTATTCTTGGGAATCTTCCTTTCTCCTTGATCACAACTCCGGTATTCGCAGCCACGATTGACGAATTGACGGCCACGATTACGGGGAGATCTGACATCCGTGCTCGAATCTGCAGATCAATGACGTAATCAATCAGTTGGCGACTTTCGTGCAGTTGTCGTGTAAAGCCTCGTGGGAATTTAATCAACACTCAACTCTACCATTGTCCGCAATGATCGATGTACCGACTGGCATGCTGCCAGGGCCATCAACAACCGTGCGCGAGATCATCCAGTTTGTTTTTCCCTCAGCTTCTCGTTCTTCACTCGGTCGAGACCCATCCTCGTTCTTTGTGCAAACGGAACCGACCTGCGTAGATCAAGAAATGATTGCAGCGATGGAGACGCCTTCCTCAACCCTATTGGATGCATTGGTGTCAGCTCTTCCAGCAGCGCTGAAATCCGGTGCCAAAGCAGTCCGGCTCCTACATTTGGCGCGCGCGCGGAAGGAAACATTGCCAATGTGGGTCGTGCCATTCTGGAAAGGACTCCAGTCGGCCAGGACCACTCAAGCTTTGTGGACGAAGGCGGAGACTTTCCTGCTCGCGGACAACAGCAGCGCTCTGTGGAAGGAGCGGGCAGGGCGCCCGGCGGCGGCAATCATCATGAGGCAGACTCTCGATTTGTTATATGACGTGAAGGTTGAAGGGAAAATCGTGGGTTTTCCGGACGAGGAGAGCACTTGGCGCTTGGCGGCGTTTGCCAGTCGCGATTGGCTGGCCACCCCTCATATCGACATGCATTTGGACCTGTTAAAAAGAGATTTAGCACGGGCGGGCAAGCACAACGTTGTCATTCGCAGTTCGTACATCTACAAGACCATTTGGGATGCTTATCAGAACAAGGACAACTACCAGACATCGGAGTCATACCAAACCGTGCGAAGGCTGGGCGTACGTCTGGCGCTTCACAAGTTGGATTTAGCCTCAATGGCCAACATCGATGAAGATCATTGGGTGGCATTCGTGGTCTCACCCAGCGCCATGATTATTGTTTATGGCGACTCATTTCCTTACCCGGTGAACGAAGACTTCCGGGCAGTCATCACCTGGTGGACCGAAGTTCACTTTACCGGGACCTTCCAATGGCGAACGATGGAAGTCACGAACCAGGTCGATACCTTTTCCTGTGGGATTCTGGGAGGGAATGGTCTGGGGCATTATCTTTTAGGCAGCAAATACCCTCTGGTCGCTGGGGGGCGGCGACCGGCGGAGATCGAGCGAGTCCAGGTATTGAGACGAATCCTACTTCACCACCGGGTAAGTTGCATGCGGACTATGTGATATTATTCTCATCAAGCTTCATAGAATTCACTTTCCTCTTCCGATACGTCCTCCAAAACACCCGATGTCCCGCGCGATCCACTCGATGAAGGTGAGCTCGGTGTAGTATCGACGGCCGACTTTGCATCCTTACAACACCCCCACCGGTCATCTAAGCTGAAACCGATCGATTGGAACAAGCTATTACCAACGTTTTGCTACTCTCAAAAGAGTCGCGTCCATTGACACGCCGCATGCTATCTAACCTGCCGCGTTTCGATTTGGAAACTCTCGCGCTACTTCGACTTTACGGTCCGCGGCAATACGCGGTCTGCGAGGAGGATGACCGAGTTCTAGAGATTCTCACAGATGAGAAATCATCGGAGTCAGATTTACTAGCGGCGCTAAGGTTGGCCCATAGCATGTTCAATGTCAGTGCCGGTGAGGAACACCGGAAGGTCCTTGCCCGGGCAGCGTCGATCAATCAGGCAAGCGCGGCGTATACCCACGATTCCTGTATTAGCTCACAAAGTCATCAGCATTTCGTTCGCAGCGTACGTCCTTCAATATGTGCCAGCGCGTATGTGCAGGCCATGGACCCATTGCAAATGCCCATCGCACCGGAGACGCTTGCTCCCGGAAACTTCGAGCGAGTGGTTATGACTGTGGCCGGAAACCCTCGCCAAACGAACAAAGTCAAAATAGTGGACAACTCCCTGGATAAGCTCGCAGCTACTCTGGAAGGAATGAACATGAATCATTGGGAGGAGCGAATTGCATCGGTAGAGATGGTTCTTGAGAAGGGCCAGGTTCTCTCACGTGATATTTGCGAGGATCGGGTGTAGCGTTAAAAATTACGGATTTTCCTACTTAAATCATGCAATTCAAGTTCTTTGTGGCTTTCTTGGGCTCAATCCCCGAGTCCTGAAGCTACAGGTCTTATACTCCCTTATTCTTGTCCAAGCCCGCCCATACCAGCATTTGAGCCTGCAAAATATCGACCTCCAACGCTTCCCGTTCAGCTTTATCGGCATCACTCTCCAGAGACACACGGAGCCTTCGGCACTCCTCCAGGATCTCCTGTATGCGGGCCCGGAGACGTGAAAGTGACTCCTGGTGCTGGTCATACTTCTCGACAAGGTAAGCCTATGGTCCTGAATGATCCCATGAACGTGTACATTTTTCGCAGGAAACACGGGCGGTGTTGATTGATTGGGAGCCCACCAACCAGAAAAAGTGATTTTCATAGGGAGAATGGTGGATAGCATGTCTCTGATGGCGCTCAGTCCGCTGGCATCGTCCAACTTCACGGCGTCGCGCACGAAATTGACAAGACCGGGCACCGGTACCGGTTGCGCATGCGCAATGAGACCAGCACCTATCCGTTCATCCAACAAACGCTACACAAGGTGTTAGTTGATTCCCTAGGCTTTTTTTGTTAAATTCAACTCTGACCAGCTCGTATCTCACTCCGTCTAGGAACTTTTTACGTCGCTTTTCCTCATGCGGTGGAGGAAGTTGCTCAAAGGCTGCATAGAGAGTACTGGCGAAATGGTCGTAAAGATCGTCTATGGCATGATGAGTGGGTCCTATTCGATATAAGGGAAGGGTTACTGACCCATGGAGACTATGGTGGTATTGCGTGAGAAACAAGATCAATCGATTTCAACGTATACATTCGGATGAACTAGGAAGCTACCCCGGACACATTGCTTCCCGCCGTCCATTGCGCAGGTTGCAACTTGGAAATAATGGTTTGAATTTCCAGCTTGCGATCAGATTGGGTTCTAATATATCCACCCTGAATAATGCTAGCAGCCTTGAGCATGTCCGTAGCCTCTTCGATGGCTTTGGTCATTCTAGCCGCTCGGCTGGTTTGCTCATACCACTGAAACCAAGTCAGTACTTTGAAAAGGGATAGCATTCGATGAACGTGAGAACTCCCACCGATGTGCAAGGAAGAGTTTTCGAAAGAGGACCCTTCCACCACGCATTTGCGAAGTCAAAACTATCTATTTCCATGTCGTCGGCCGGAAACCACTGAGCCCGGTATTCCTCCATCACAGTCCGTTCAACTCCACCATGCCAATCGATTTCCATTCCTGCGTGAATGAACCCGGGGAAAATGAAGGTGTCGTTGGTTCTAGAGAATATCTCTCCGATTTTGGCGCAGAACTGCTGCTGCATAAGATGAGCAGATCAGTAAATGCGATGCGCGGGAGGGGACTTACAAATTCGTAAGAAATTCCCTGTTGGAAGCGCTGCATTGCGCGATCATTCTCCGCGTCATCATTCCCCAGCGCTGGCATGAAACGGAATGCCTGGGTGAGCCTGTACTTCAATTCCTCGTCGGACCATTTTTCTGCATGCGATACCATCAAACTGGGATCTTCGTAGGACAGGAGGGATGCGCATGTCAAGAAGAATTCACGATATGCAACCATGGTGAAGCCCTGCGGGGTAGAACGGAGGATGAACGGGGGATACGCATGCCTAACTGTTGCCGGATACAATGGGTATAGCTTACGTCACATTTAGCTGCGGAAGGGCCCGGCTTCCGGAGAATACGCTTTGCCGGCCGGCCAGTATTTAAGCCGGGATCAAACAATGCAGATCCCGGGTAGAAAACGTTGATACCGGCAAAGCATATTAAGCCGGCATTATGGTTACAAACCAGCATGTAACTCTTGTGGATTGCATGCCTGGAAACGTACGTTTACACAATCCTGAAGCCAGTGAATACAAAACCATCGGTTCTCAGTGCCTCTTCCATGAACAATCTGCGTCTCTCACGCCTCGCCGCTGCCGCTCCGGTACGCCTTGCCTCCCTACGATCCATATAGCTGATAATCTCGACGGATGGTGACCGCCGTCGTGTATGATGGGAGATGACTATCTCTTCATCTGAGCTGCTTGAAGGTGACCGACGCCGTTTTCTGACCGGCATGGGATTGGGGTCGAGGCTCGGTGCGCCGGGTATTTCGTCACCGTCCCGTTCCTCCTGCCACATAATGCGATTGCCGGGATGGACCAGTTCGCTCGCTTCTTGTTCAGGAAGCGGGATACGCGTATCAAGGGATATTGGATGCGGTACCATGCCGTGACCGCGGGAGACATCACCGGCGGAGGAGTCGTCGGTGTCTTCCGTTTCCTGGACATTCTGCGTGATCACGCCAGGTGGAGGTGAATTTTCGCCTGCGGAGTTGCTGGAGATGTCCCTCATTTCAGGAGTATTTGACGCGTCGCTTGATTCCCATTCTGCTTCTCCGCTGTCTTCATCCGAGCCGGTCGATTCTTCCATGCTGCTTTCATCCGAACTCGATTCGTCCACAACGAGAGTGCTGTCGCTATCGCTGTCGCCTCTGATTGATATCATTAGCTCACCGAGATTGCTAGCGTAATTCACCTGCTTACTGTGTTTCCGAATTCTGCGCCGTTTCCGCATGACGATCTATGGCCGCTCCCAGCGTGTAATTGGTGACCAGCATAACGATTTTGAATGGTGAGATTGGAAGAAAAGGGTGAGAAATCTGTAGCCTAAGACTTGCTGAAACTCAGAAAGCTGTATGGAGAAGTCACAAGGAGAAACCGGTAGCAGTCGTGCGCGAAAGACATGGCCCATCCCGGTCAATATATCCGGAGCCCCTTCTCCTTACACACGTATAGCTCTAACATCTTGCACACAAGAGTCTAAAATTTGCCGGTGCGCTCATGTAGCTGCTGTCTCCGTTGTTTGTATGTGATAACTCAATTTTCAAGCCTGTTCACCATAAGATTTGCGGCGCTAGGATCAGTAGCCCAATTGTGGCACGATAAAAGACAACATCTTCGTACATTCAAGTATCTAGGTGACACGATAGACATATGAAAGAATCATAACTAAGTAAATGAGAGCTCACCTCAGTCGCGGGATGATGAGTAATAACGTCTGAGGTGATGTCCGCAGTTTATATAGCTACTACGAGGAAAAGGAAAAGTCAAGCCGTATGAGAGAGGTGTCAACCTGGCATCCACGTATACGAGCGGTAAGCAAAGTAGAGCATATGGGAATATAGCAATATAAAAAAAAGGAGGAGAAGCGAACATAAGCGGTGGGAAAGTATACGTAGTGTATGGCCTATCGTGTCGACGGCAATTTCTCCACACTGGACAACGCCAATCAAACCGCTATCCCCCTTCGGTCAGTGATGCAAAGGTACCCATAGATAGACAAGACTTGGCAGCAACAAGGCGGCCGAATGAACAGAGGGAGACGGAATCATATTATATTGACGCCAAAAATGGGGGACAGTGGGAAAGTGGGGGGAAAATACCCCGGTGAAAATAATATGGGTCCTGGCGATTGTGAGCACAACCATAGCATCTGTCAGCTGTAGGCTACTAAGTCTACACCGCAGGCGAGTGGAGAAACACTCACTGAGCTTCCAACGCCACTTCGTCTGCCACAGCCTGCCAGAGTCATTGAACCTTCAATGCTACTTCGTCTGCCATGGCCTGCACAGTATGTATTACGGTTAAGTAGCTCTGATGCATGGCCTTGTATATGCTATAGGGGATTGAGCAAGGGCAAACAATGAAGCATTAAGCTACATACCCGATATCAGTGTGACTAGTGCCTCGATCCAGATCGGTAGGGCAAGGAACGTCCTTGGAGACTGGATGCGATGATAACGATAGATGAGCAGGCCCTGTCGACGGCTCGACTTTGCTCAGTCCTGCCCTCCCGAATCGAGGCGGTACTGAATGCGCAGCGGGATCAAAAACGCTATGGGAATTTGCAGAAATACTTCGGAAGTTGGTTTGATCGTCAGCCGCGCAGGTGTACCACGGGTGGTTGAGAACGCGGACATCGTGCTCGGAGATGGCATGCACATTGATTGCCCGACCCTCCTCGATCGCAATCTCCATCTCCGCAGCAGCGCTCAGAAGAATCGATGGGACCTTAGCGCCAGGATCGCTGGCAAAGGAATTCATCACCAGCATGAGGCACTCTCTCTGCACCGTATAAGCATCCTGTCAGTCGAGGTTCAAGCTGCTGCACTCATAACGCACCACAATGCACCCTAGAGCTACCATTACATTTGCCTCGGGCTCCCCTGCTGTCACCAAAATCTCCAGCGCTCGGGTGTAATCTTCCAGGCGCTTTCGCAGTGAAACAGACATGGAAATGGGGAGGTCGCCGGGGCACGAGGTCTTGGAAGGCCTTAGCTGTTGGAGTGGCAGCGGGAGTGAAACAAATTCAGGTACGCAGTGGTATGTAGCGACTTTGGTGCAGCATAGCACGAGTACACGTGTAAGCAATCTTGCTAAGACTGCCAAAAAAAGGCCGCTTTCCGTTCCGATCGACGATCCCCGCCGGCGGTAGGTCTCTCAACTGGCTCTCGAAGCACCCCAGCACATCTAGATGAAGACCACAAAGCCCGTGAAGAACAGAACTTTTGAAGAGATAACGACCGGCAGACGTAGCGGTACATTTGTAGATGTTCCACTGAAGTCCCCGAAGAAGACAAAGCGGGTGCCAAAGAAGGTCCATACCCCTCCGGCAGTCGAAATTCCATTTGAGCCACCTATAGAAGATGGGGACCCTTATGCTGAATATTCGAAGGTTTGCACTCTCTTACTGCCTTACGTGTGTGCTGAACGAACCATGCCCAGTCATCCAACGATTATATGCGTGAATTTATCACCATAAGACATGAATATCTCAACAAAATCATGGAAAGCGAAGCCCCTCCACTCGACATGCTATGCTCGGTCTGCAAAATAGCCGGTCTGTCGTGGAAATGCTTGGATTGCGTTGGGGGGTGCGTTTGTTGCACGGGCTGCTTGCGGCATCTACATCGCCGGTTGCCGTTTCATCGCATCAAAGCATGGGACGGAACGTGTTTCCAGCCAGCGTGGCTCTACCAGGCTGGAGTTGAGATTCATCTCGGTCATGATGGTGAAAAATGTCCATCATCATTGTCGGACGAACAGAACGAATTTGGCGAGTCTTGGACCCCTTGGAAGGACACCATACCGGGGGATAACGAACAGGATGATGTGTTGGACATTCCCGTCATTAACGACCCAATAAATGACCAAGATGCAGCCAATTCTTTCAGTTTCCCTCGGTTGAAGAAACGAAAGCAGAAACTTATCATCGATCGAACCGGCGTGCACCCGTTGACGGTCAATCTTTGCTGTTGCCCCGATGCTGAAGCGCAGGATATACAATATTTGGCAACTGGGTTTTTGCCAGCTACTTTTGATCAGGTGGAGACTGTGTTTACCTTCCAGATGCTGGATGACCTTCGGGTGACGCATGTCGAGTGCCATACCCCGGTCATGAACTATTGGCATCGCCTGCGGCGCATTACAGCGCCATTGCAGCCACAATCCGTCCCGGTACGCCACTTTGATTGACCGTGCATTAGCTATTCTAAGTCGAATGTTAGAATCGATACCGAGAAATGATGCGGGCGCTGCGCCAGTGGCGGAACATGGAGTTGCGCAAGCGCGCTGGCTTCGCCTACATCGACACGGAACCAGGACCGGGTGAGCTTGTGGAATTTTGCAGCGCATGCCCTCAAGATGGATTCAATTTGAGAGAAAACTGGCAAGATGATCCGGAGGAGTGCGTGGTGCTCACTCACAAAGCGCTCGCACTGATAATATCCTTAGATACAAATATTCCCGCGATATCTGCCTTGATGGCAACTTTTCAGCTGATCAAACAAAAATGAAGTGCCCGGATGATGATGTGCACCTTACGAACGGTGACGGGTTCATGGTAACTGAATCGCTGTATCAAGCGCACTTGAAGGCTGCGGTGGAAGTCAAGCAGGTATGTCTGTTTCGATGTGAGGGTCAGCTCGAAACTGAGGGCATGATAGAAACGCACCTGTCATCGATATGATGCCATGGAAAATTCGAACATGTCCAAGGTGCATCTTCTTTACACTGGAATTGGTGCTGCTGCATGTGCGCGGCATGGTTGCTTTATCCCCCACGCCGTCGTGAACTTCACCAAAGGCGAAAAGTAAGTAACCACTTGGCAGTTTGATGATTTCGCGAGATTTTTGAACGCCATGTAGATTCATGAACATGGATATGGCGACCAGCGAGGCTAACCGGTTTCGCATGCAGAATATAAAACGCTCAACGTGGTACTATGATATCATGTGTCAATATTGGGTCCATCTCGTCGAGCGTTTCGAGGCGAACCCCCATCTCCATTTCCCAGGACATCTCAAGATTTTGAGGGCCATCGGCCTTTTCCACGTGCACGGACATCAAGATGACTGCTTCGCTAAGTTTGCACCTACATATGTCCCCGGCGCCGGTCTCGTAGATGGCGAAATTTTGGAGACGCTCTGGGCAGTTTTGAATCATGTTTCGGGGAGCACGCGATCACAATCGACATCTTTCCGAAGAGAAACATTGGATGATCATATGAATGACTCCAACTGGAAGAAACTCATCTCGCAGGGCACGTAGGACATCCACCATGAGGGCGAGCACTGACACGTTCATTTTCATTAGTTCAGCGACTTTGCGCAAAGTTTCCGAAGGCACAGGCTTTTGAAGCCGAGGCACAGGAGGCACTAGATGCTATTAAATCTACAGCCTCTCCCGGTTGCCTCGACAGATGGGCACGTGATGAACAAGAAGCTCAAAATAATCGCTGGCATGAGCCAGACGCAATGAGGATCTATGATATTAAGATCAACAAAGGCAAGAAATATTCTTCACGTAGCTTTTTTTAGGCATTTAGATGATATATCTAGGTGTAACGAAGGCGCAAATGCAAGTTCGGCTTTTGGAAGAAGAAAACAAAAGGAATGATGTGACCGGCCGATCTGCTCTTATCGCGGAAGGACTAAAGCTGGAGGAAGAACAGTAAGTTCTCTCTATCTCAGCTTGTATCTTCTAAGTTTTTTTGTGCAGGCTGCATCTTATTACGATGGTGCGCCGCGTCGGGAAAAGCCCTACCGTTTCAGAATCGCTGGAGATTGAAACACGGCGGCAGAGACTTCAAAAGCGTGTCGACAAGTACAACGACCGGGCTAGAATCATGTGGCCCCTGGAATTGCATCAGCAACCAGCCGAGTATTGGCAAGACGAACTCGTCGATGTAGCAAGTGATGCATCTGATGATGAAGAAGATGGTGATGTTCAGGTTGAACACTACACCGCGGTAGAAAGAGTAACGCTTCATATGCCCTCCACCATCGGAATGGAGATCTGCACCTCCATGGGGTATGCAGATGCAGCAGCGATGGAGAAGAAGCTACGTATTGGCCAACAAAACGACGGTCTGCAAAACATTCGAGTTGCGATCAGTAGAAAAGCTTGCATCTTCAGAGAAGGCGTTCGGGCGGCAAAATCAAAGAAGAAGAAAACACGTTCGTGGGATCATATACACGCGGTGGACCATAGCGTACGGCACAACTGCAGGGTCTACGAACGAGCAAGACGTGCGATGCTCAAATTAAACCCTAGCGACGCCGAGCGGGACAGATACAAGCCTCTAACAAAGGCCGACCTCAAGGTCGATACGGCTAGAGTTGAGCCCGGGCTTCGGGGACATCGAGGCTCGCACCTTGCGTGGTTTTGGACGATGGACATCGCCGATGATATCGAGCAACAGGAGGGAATGGTGGAATGTAAGTAATTGCTTCTGACAGATTCCAGCGCTCTCATCAAGTGCGCAGTTTACAGAGTCCACTGGCTGAAAGCAAAGTCGAGAAGGGACCGATGCAAGGAGGAGGTCAGAATTTTAGCGCGCGAGATGGACTCTGTATGGATTGGGTTTCTCAACAGAGCCCGACAGTGGAGGAGAAGGGCAGAAAGTAGTCGGTGCATGGGAATGACGAAGGCTGCCAGGGGCTTGAAGGTATATGCGCTTGCAAGAGAGAAAATGTGGCTGGGATTAGCCGACGATGCCCGGGGAAGTTTCCAACGAGTCGGCGTGAACATCCCTGATCTTTAGACAGATTATATAGATATACCATGGCTAAACGGATGGACGCTACGTTAACCGGGGAGCGCCGTCCATTCCGGTGAATTACCGGGCGGCGAGTAGCCACCGCCCGACGAACGTCACCGCCCGGCGAACATCACTGCCCGGCAAACGTCACCGCCCGGCAAACGTCACCGCCCGGCAAACGTCGCCGCCCGGCAAACGTCGCCGCCCGGCGAACGTCACCGCCAGGCGAGTATTTACTGCCCGACCGCTCGAGATTATCCCGGCAAAAGATTTCAGGCAAAAGAATCGAGTCATGCGGCACGGTATTCAATCATAGCCGGTATTTTAGCGGGCTCTATATTCGATCGAGAAGGTCAAGGTCTTTCTTCGCTTCTGCTTCTACTCACTCTTAGTCGATCATGTCGTCTACTCCTCTGACTTGGCCTCTCCACCCATTGCTCCTACCTGACATTATCCAGGAGATTTCCTGGCACGCCAATGTCGGCGATCTTTTCAACTACGCGCTCGTTAACCGGCAATGGAGCTATTCTGCCAGCATCTGCCTCTATCGCCATGTTCGGTTGCGCGGACGTCACGATGTCGCGCAATTCTTCCAATGCCTCACGGATCCGACCATTGCTGAGCACGAACGGATCCCACGAGCTTCGATCATGAGAACGCTACGCGTACAGTTCATGGACTCCTCTAATGAGGCTCTTGCGCGTACCCTCAATCGACAGGCATACCGACAGCTGCAGCTACTCTGTCCGCATCTTGTCAATCTTACTCGTGTGCTGTTGGAGGTGTTCATAGGGCTCAATTATGAGGACTACAACCTGATCGAAAGCTGGCTCTGCGCAATGCCGGAGTCTCTTCGCATATGCATGATTCGGGTACGTGTTCGGCGCAAAGCGTATTTCTCATCGATCTCATTACGCTGCATGCAATGCAGCTTGCTGATGGCCAAGGCATAACTTTTCCCAACGAAAGTAGGTGGGCGCGGCTCGTTCGGGCATTGGGTTGCCCTACGTTGGTTCTCATCAGCAATCCGCCGATATTCCATCCCGAAACCTGCGATACTCACCTCCCCGTACTCCTCAGCAAGGCCATGATGCGCGGCCCGCGCAAGGACACGTCACGGCCGATCAATCTGAGTCGGATTGAGATCTGGACATCCATTCATCAGATCGTTTGGACCAGGGGGTTACGCATCGAGCGAATCGTCCACCATACCGACGTACCTGAATGGGACAGCTACTACTGTCATGCGGCGCAATGGGACAGCGATGCATCGCGATGGGAGTACCACCAAGACCGCGAGGGGATGCAATCCAGCCAGCCTGGCATGGTAGTCGAGCGATGCCCGGGCGCCACGATCCTCAACCCTTTCGACCCTACGCGGGGCACATGCGACGCCCGAAACAGTTTCAGGCGCTGGATAGTTTGCAAGGATGGGACGATCTGCAGAAGAGAGGATAGCGACAAGCCAAGGCTGCCATCTGATTGGGTGAAGTGGGAAGACAACTCATTTGGCAGGCGAGCTCTTGGCATGTTCGTCCCATCGAAGAGGTAGCGGAGACCGCCGCATCAATTCATTAGCGGTGAGGAACGATATTATGCCGAGCTTAAACATCGACGAACATGATCTTATGACCGCCATGCCGTATCAATAATGCCAAATATGCGGCGCCCCGCCAAACATGCCTATCAGCTGAATTCATTTCCTCGCTGCCTGCATATGTTCTCTTATCTCTCATCACCAGTCAGCTACGCGCACTGCTTCACAAATAACGCAATCTTTTCTCTTGCGGCGTGCAGCGACGCGCCTTCTGCAGATGCCCTGGCGTTGACATATACAGCTATATACAGCTATTTACCACCCCCCAAGCATGTTCTCTCGTCATCACCGTACATGACAAGTATCCCCGGCTCGCGCTTCTGTCGCCGAAACCATATGCGACCAGCCCATCATCGAGAAAATTCGTTGGGCTTGCCCTAAATCTTTTCTATGTCCCTAGCTCGCTGCATATTTGCTTAAATCCGCGGATTATCGACGCGGAAGAATGTCTCAGACTCGTATCCTGTATCTTTACTCAGTCTCAACTACGTATATTTGGCCAGCTCCTACTCTCTCTAGCTGATTTGATGGAACCTTGACCTACATAGTGTCTGTATCTCAATTATCTTGCCTCTGAATGTGCTGATATGCCTCTCGCTTCCAAACTTGAATCGTTACTGGCCGGTCGACCAAATCTAAGAGTATGACTGGGTGTCTGCGTGGATTTCCCCGGCCGGCGAATGCGACATTTCGGAGTATGACCGGGCATCTGCGTGGATTTCCCCGGCCGGCGAATGCGACATCGCCGGTGGGGAATGGGTTCTATAGATAGGGTGTAGGTATGGCCGACGAGTGCTTCGCATAAGAGGGTGCCGAAAGTGGATAATATCAATTCCTTTGGCGGGAAATGATATGAACAGGATTTGCGAGGTCGTTTGATCTAATGAAATAGGTTATCAAACGGACACTCAACTAATTAAGTGCTCGCTAGTGTTGACATAGAATCTGCCTAACCCACCCTTGAGAATCAATACCTCAAGCTTCATCTCCTCAGGCTGGCCGTCGAACCAATTTAAAATTCGGCCAAATCACGTTCTGCAAATGCGGCTTTCGGCCAAACCATGTTCAGGGGTCAGCGATTTCGGCCAAACCATGCTCAGGGTACATACGATTCGGCCGATTCATGTTCAGCAAACCATACGGCTTTCGGCCCAGCCTTGTTCAGTAGTCAAATAACACTCACCTTCGATTCGGCCCGATCATGATGAGCAAGCCATAGCGATTTGGGCCAAATCATGTTCGGAGGTCACAGGATATTCAGCCTGGTCATGCTCAATGTTCTCGTTATGGTTAGGCCAAGTCATGTTTTCAGGGGTACGGGATTTGGCCAAGGCAGTTTTATTAGCCGTAGTTTTATTTTATTTTATTGGCTTAGTCGTGTTTAGCTTGCTCTACCGGCTTGAAGGGACTCGGCCCATTCATATGTACTGGGCAAAGAGCGTTTGGCCCAGGCATGTTTAACTTAACAACAAAAAATTGCAAAGCTGGGCCGAACAATAGCGGACAGGTAAACAATCGGGCCCATACATATTTGATGCTGCTGCTTTTCTTGCTGCTCGCTCGGCCAATTCATGCACAGCGGGCAAGGCAGTCTCGTCCTAACCGTGTAAATGCAGAGCTAGGCCGGGAAATAGCCGACAGGCGCAAAAATTTGGGCCCGTACATATTTTGATGCTGTCCTGATTCTCGCTGTGGATGCTTGATGTACGATACCCCACCGTCAATTATCGTATGCTATGTACGATCCCGAGTCGGTCATCATGCTCGTGATTCGGCCAGGCTATACCCAGCTGGCATGACAGACTCGGCCCAACCATGATCGATGCTCACCTATCGCCAGCCAAAGTGCACCTAATAGACCTCTCCAACCCGTGCAAAATTAGCTAGATCATAGCTAGCACGTTGGCCGAAACATACTCGATACTGCTCACTCATTGGCAGGTTGCTGGCCGAGACATGTACAGCGTAATCCCAGGTTTCGGCGGAGACATGTACTATGAGGCATAGGCTCCTACTCATAGCCCGGCCAAAGCATATATTATCCGCATAAACAAGTCCGGCCAGAACATATCCAACGGGATTCGGCCTAGCTCGGGTGCGGCATGTTCGATGGAATATTATCACTTCGGCTGAGCATGTTTAGTTGATTTTTTTACAGAAGTATGTGCATCTAGTGTGGGGTGATAATCATCCAAGTTGACTGCGTTGTCAAAATCTATCAGCACACCACGCTTCCCGCGTTCTCGGTTGCCCGTGATTAGGATGTTGCCGCTGCTGATATCTCGATGTAGAACACGTTTCTGAACTGCATTCTTGTGCCCTAAAGCCACGCCGTCAGCGTCAGCGAAAACGTAGAATGAGGTGCTGACCGTTGATGGCATCTCGCAAGACACCGACGAACTCCAGAAGTGATTTGGCAAACATGATAGGCCAACCGAAAGTCTCCAAAACAAGTCGCGAGCGAGCACGAATTAGAGGAAGGTGGTCAGTGCCTGATTCAAGGACCGAATGTTCGGGAAGTAGATCTGGCAATATGTCTCCTTCCAGCAAGGAATCGTATGACATGCGAGCGGCTCGATTCTGCTTCGCGTTGATATCCCGCGGACGGCCACAAGCCGTCAACTTGTTTCGAATGTTCTCCGTGGTATCATCTTCGTCTGCTACACGCACAATGCCATAGGAGTGGAGCTTTGTGATGCCGTCGCATTCCCCCATTTGGGCGTAGAGGTCGCCCTCGACTGGCCGCCTTATGTCTCTCCAGCTCTCCTTCACGATGAAGTACTGGGGACGAACATCAGCTCCCGTAAGTGCAATATTGAAGTGTTGACAGTACCTGTTGTTGACTAGCATCCTTCCCCATCGCACTCAAAAGGATTGCTTTCCAAATGCGAGTGCAACGACCAAGGATGGCATCGCCGTGTTGTAAACTGATGGGCTTGCACAAGAGAAAGAATTCCACCTCCGTTTGAGACATCTTGAAGCTCCCAGGCGCCTCTGGTTTTTGGATTTCAACTCGCCATATCCGCTCCTTAGCCGAAGCCGCGACGGGGCGCCCTGCCAAGTACGATGGAGTACCTTCGGTAGGCTTGTCCGGATCGTATACCGTCAACGTGGGATCCCAACCGAGTCTGTGATGCTCCATAGTAGCCATGGCGAGGATGACGCGAATCAGCTTCTTTGGTTCCTAAAAGATGGATTAGACATATACAGCTCTGAAAAGCAGACGACTCGCCTGGTGGATGTCGAAGTGCTCCGAACCAAGGACACCAGACCGATCAGCGAGATAGACGGCCATCTTGGATCCGGCGAGGGTCAGACCAAAGACGAAACGACGGTCGATGCACTCTCTAAAGATCTGGCGCATATACTTGATGAGCTGCAACGCAGCGGCATCTTCGTCGTTTCGCTTTTTCACTTCTCCTGGGACCAGAATATGCGGCCAGGGAACTTTGGCCGTCTCGCCGGCAGTTTTGACTTCCGGAAAGTTCAAGGCTGATATGAAATCCGGTTTGAAGTCGGCAGCTTTGATAGAATCGGGATTGGTGTTGGGAACATGCCTCTTGTGGTCAGAGAGCCAGCGAACCTGCAACGATGGAAGCCCTTCAATGATGAAATTCAACACGGCCATGAACGGCTCGTACACCTCGGCCTCGGCAACTTTGCCCTGCGGAAATTGAGCCCATCGAGAGTGCTCATATATCTTCTTCGTCTCAGCGTCGGTAAAGATGGCCTCCACGGCACTCTCGTCAGCCTTGAACAGCTTCGTCAAAAAGTCGGGGGTATTGCAGAATAGGTCTTGATGCAGTTCATGGCGAATGACAGCTTCGACGAAAGTGGCCTTGGTAGGTTTGTTCGAAATGCTGCTGTATGCGCCAAAGCTACGTTGATGGCGTTTCAGAGGCGTGTACATCGGGTTGCAGTTGAGAAGTGACGCGTTTTCAGAGGGTGTCGTACCTAGAGTTTGTATTCTCCATCTCCTCAAAGTCCCTCTTTTTAAGCCCTTTGCCGTCGTTATCGATGGCAGTCTGGAATGTCATACTTCCGGTCCGACCATGGCACACGACCGAAGACTGATGGAGAAGATGGGACAATGCAAGAAACAACCGTGGCACGTCAGGAAAAGATGTGCCAGTTTAACGAGCGCCCACAACAACGCGAACGTGGCACGTGCACGTCCGAGTCTCGGACTTGATCTGCTTTTAGTTGTGGCACAGGCTAGTATTTGGTCCCTTTCCTCATAAGTATCCACTCCTTGTGCATCGTTCGATAACAATCTAGAGCGTATTGTTCGATTATCTATACATCTGCATACTAAGCATTCGTGAACCCGCGCCATGTTGGTTTCGAGGCAACTTCAAAAGGCAGCATAACTATTAACTTGATCATGAAGTGGCAAGTCCGACTCGCTGATGAATCGAGACGACGCCCATGCCACCGATAATTCGAGCATCGGTAGAAATCTGTTTCATCGGGCATTTAGGTATCCACAATCACTGGCAATTCCGCGTGCAAGAGTATTGTTCCAGCGCGCTTCCTTTGTCTTGTTTCTAGGCATTAGTGCTTGGATTTGCCACTAGATAATCAGCCTGAGATGATTCTGCACGTCGCCGCTTCATTCTGATCAAATTATGGTGTTTCTTTGCCATCCCACCCACAATCGATCGCGCTATCTCTATGCCACCAAGATACGCAACACATGGATTGCGCGTGTTTGCACGAACTTATGCCACCCGGCCACAATCATTTGTTTCGGACACAAAATAATTCACATCCACTTCCCGCAACAGCATGATCAGCTAGGTAATCATTCATCGACATTTCTATTGAGAAAGCCAAACCATGAGGGCGAGAACGACATGTATGCGTGGTGGGTACTAGTATGTGTCGATTGGTTCCTATCCCGTCCTCAGAAGATGTGGCTCGCACTGAGATAAGAGAGCTTACTCCTACCTTCGAGTTGCGCAATGCATTTGATTGATACGCGCCCCCGGTCTCGGTGAAAACAGCCTTATAATGTGCGCTTCTCCTTCCATACACTCGTTATCCTTCCGCTTATTGCGCTGCTTTAATAAATTTCAACATTTGGGGCCGTTGAATGATGAGGGGTTGTATTGTTACTTGCCACCAAATGTTTAGCTGTCAGCTGATTATTCTTCGTAATTACCAAGATACTAGATTCTATCAGCACGCCTGGAGTGCATTTCTCTTGAAAGAAAAGTACTGTTGATTCCTATACCCCGATAGATTTACACGCCTTTCGTGACATAGTAAGAAGTATCTTTGAAAGGACGATACGCTCGTGGTCTGAATTATCTCGCACAGCACCTGTAATAATTCGTTAGAGTTAGCGCTAATAAACATGCCAAAAGCCTTGAGAGCCATTGCTTATTCGCGTCGAGAACAGCTGAACACCCCACTCTGTTGTAGTAACTGACTGTAGAGCTGATTAAATCTTCTCTCCTAAGACAATTAACCTGCCATTGAATGGATTTACGTTGAGTAGTATCTCTATTGTTCGCTTGGACAAAGAAAGCGAGATACAGGATTGTTAATTAATACACGTGATCGCGTTCGGGCGCTTGTGGCGCAAACATTGAACACGCGTCGATTTACCCTGTAAGCCACTTATCTGTCAGCTGCTCAGAGAATAATTATCTTCATCTGTCTATTATTGGTATCTTCTCGACGATCTCCCGAGCGTGCCGGGCAACGAGGCATATCAGCCCCACCAGCCGCCGCCTAGGAACTCGGTCAACTAACCATGCCCCGACCAATCACATTGGCGCGGGATACGTAGGTTGGGGTCCGGATCGACCCAGAGTCAATCAGGCGTCAGAATAAAAGCGGTACTGATGGCCTTTCCGAGCAGAAGCACTCAGCGCTCAGCCGTCGTGGACTCGTGGGGCACTGCGGACTTTGCAGCGGGGCCGCCCCCATTAGACCGTGTTTAACCAAGTTCCAGTTGGGGGGGGCACTTTTGCAATTTGGGGTATAATTTTTTTTATTGAGAGAACGGGATAGGCAAATACATTATGAATGATGCAGGATTAATCCAGATGCATGGGAAGGATAATAGGATAGCTAGGTATATAGGCGGGTCATGCAAATTAACGCGTGTACAGGGCGGAAAACAAGATAGAATACACGAGGCGAGACGACGAGACGTATAAGAGTGAAGATAGCATTAGCGAAATAGAAGATATAGATATGGAGGGAGATAATAGCACACAAAACAATGCGGATGCAAGAAAGAAAGGAAAACAGCCCGCGTGATGTCAAACCACGCTTCCAGAATGGTGGGCACAGCCCAAGAAGTCACCGGAGGCCATGTGTGGGCAGGGCACAGGCCACGACAAGCCGTCCTGAAGGCAAGGTTCAAAGTCTATGCCGCGTGTTTCTTGCTCTTGGTCTCGTGGCGCTTCCGATCGTCGTCGTTGCTGAAGAGTTGGTCACAGCCCGGCTTGCTGCAATGGTATGGCTTCTCCCCTGTGTGGCTCGCAATGTGGCCTGCAAAGAGAGTCAACAACAGCACAGACGACAATCAGAATCAAGACATACGCTTGCGGCTGTTCTCCGCCGTGAACTTCGCGGGGCACTGGGGGCACTGGTACTTCGCAGGATTCTTGCGCCGCTTCTCCGCGGCAGCCAGCATGGCAGGAGTAGCCACCCCGCGGCCCTCGTTGAAAGACGAAGGTGACGAGCCTCCTGTGTAGTCCGGGGTCGTCGCGCCACTGACTGGGCCGTGGTAGGCAGGGATCTCAATGGGTGTAGCGCCTAATTCGTTGAAATGAGGCTCAGGGCGCTCGTACGGCGTCCTCGGTCTCCCTGAGTGCAGCTTCCCGTAGGGTCCAGGCCCAGGTGCCGATCGCGCACGTATCAGCCCGGGGCCGTGAAGATCCACGCCTAAGAACTGATCGCTGCCGCCGGAGCCGTGCGAGCTGTGCTGAGACAAAGTGGGCGAGGGCAGTGTGGTGTTGAAGTAATGACCTGCGCCCTCTATATCAGACAACGTGTGTCGGTGGCCCATGCCTTTGGAGATATAGCCACGGCTGTGAGACCGTCGCAACTGGGTAGGCGATGGTGGTAAGAGAAGGCCATCTCCTGACCCGCTGAAGCTGGCGCGATGGGGATGCGGGTGCTGGGGGTGCTGGGGATGTTGCGGGTGTTGGGGCAGCGCCATCTCGTGGCCGTCCTGGCCGGCATATACTGAGCTGGGGCTGGATACTCCTTCATAAACAGGAGACTGCTGGCCATGTTGCATGTTACTTGATGAGTATGGGGAGCCATAGGGTATCGATGTGTGCGTAAATGGACTGGGCGGAGCTGAGGGACTAGACGAGTCGGGTCCCGAGATGAATCGATCTTGCGATGCTAACCACGTCTGAGGACTCAGCGGAGGTTGCTCCTGTACCCTGCTGAGGTCCAGAAAGGCATCAAAGTCGACCTCAAAGACATCGTTGTTGCTCGAGGGGAATATTGGATGATCGCCGCCGTGGTCCGAGGTGTCTTCGTTAAAATCTTCGCAGAACAGTTAGATATAGAAACAGAGGAGTGAATGGTTATATGTACTCACCAGCAAATCCGAAAGCGGGGCTGGAAGGGTTTGAGTAGCCCGACTCTGAAGAGGCAGGGCTTCTAGACTCCCATATCCCACCGACACTGTGCGGTGACCCAGAGTAGGGGCTAGAGAGATCGTGTTGTTGAATTTGAGTGTTTATTCTTGGTATCTCCTGCGGAGATGACCCAGTAGGATATCCGTATACATTCGGGTCCTGCAAGGAGCTGTACGACCTGGTCGGGGGGCGACTTCATCAGAAGAGAGACACGCGCAGAGATCAGATAAAAACATACGGCATGGTCCAATTGTCTTGTCCATGGGGATCAGTGGGAGGTTCCACGCTGATACCTGGGATAGCGTGCATGTCTTCCAGTTGCATGATGAGATACAGACGGTGACTGAGGTGATTCCAAAGCCAGTTCAAAAGTTAGATTGGTGATTTCTAGCGCGAGCCAAGACACGGAGAGTTCTGGGATACTCCAAGTAAGAGTGAAAAGTGCGGTAATGCCGAGGCTGTATCAACCCGAGCTTTAAGTGAGTAGGTCATGTTATGCTGTAGAGGCGGAGGCATTTAGTGCAGGGCGGATGTGCCTGAATCGGGACGAAATGCCCACGTTTTCCACGTTGCAAGGCGGTGTCTGGCAGACTCTGGTTTACTGTGTTCTGCATCCGACAACGACAAGGCCGTGCAAAGTATCAGAAATTCTACCTCCTGGTCGCAAATTACGGTGAGGGGCGTGTCTAACGTCAGGATTGACGCAAGAGGGCACTGTAACAGAAAGTTGGCTTTTCCAAAGGAAGAGCACCGCCCATCTTTGCGATCCCGACCGAATCAGGTTGCAAACAGGGTTCGCGCGACGCGCGCGACTCGCACGCAGGGACCGCCTCCTCGTGATCTTCGGAACAGAACACAGCTGATAAGGACACTCGGGATACTTTCGAATTTGATTGTCTTACGATTGTCAGTTCAGCTCCGATATCTTGCCCGCGGTATGCAAGTTCCGAACTTCAAGACGCCGTCGCCGCTGTAGCTAGGATCACAGTACAGTACTAGCCCGCAGAGATAACGTCTATCTCGGGAATCGGGAGGGCGAGCCAGGCATAACATGTGATGGCGTACTCAAATCGACAGCATGTCGTACATGCTACAGCTGTAAACTTGAACACGCTTCCCGGCGGTGGCCCCAATCCTTTGCTTCTTGCAACACTGCCAGTTCAATGAACGAGGCATTTGACTTCAGAAGGTCATTTTGATAGAAATGCTATACTCAGTTCAGGTCAATTTCATATGGTCCATTGCATGCCGCTGTGTCTTTCAAATGTGCGGCATGACAATATCACCAGAAACAGCTACTAGGGTAGGGCGCAGTCTGAGAGCGTGGATCGGCCGGCGTACTGAGCAAAGTATGTTCTTCCCGAAATAATTTCGACGCGGATCATGTGGATATCGCGGCCGGCACCGAGGCCAAAGGCGAATTAACGGAGATACTGGCGTGCTCTTGAAGGCTCTCGAGTCTCGGCCCATGCTCAATGATCTCAACTGTCTTACTTCAATCGAAGGACTTGCGCCCACTGAACGCGGGGCCATGGTTCCAACGAGAAATAAAGAAAATAGTCTAAATCGAACCTATGACTGACGCCCCAGATGTTCGCGAAATTACATGATACAAAATGGCTATATTTCCATTGAAGATACGGGTATTACATCCAATGCAAAAATGTAGAGCAAAGAGCGCAGTGAGATAACGAGGGAGATAAAAGACAGTAGTTAATAGAGGAATAATTGTAAGTATTATGTTTTTTCTGCAAAGGTCGTGTTCCCCTGGCGCGCAGGGAGCGATCTATGCAGTGGATATACAGGTCAATAGCGCACTGAATGGTAGTGCTGTCGTGGTATACGTAAAATGAGGCGTAGCCTCCCCATATCCTAAGTGGAGTCAAAAGTTCGTCAGGAAGGGAGAGGCTGTGTGCGTGAGTCCATGTAGGATAAAACCAGAACAGAGGGAGAGTGTGAAAGTTTTTAGCAAATGGATAAGAGAGGCCAGGCCTGACCAGGCCCCTAATACCCACGCAAAAGGTTTTTCTTTAAAGTGGGTCGGCGTACCGCGGAACACTTGTGGTTCGGGTAGCGGACAATCATCGCTATCTGTCTGGGGCCCTCGAGTGTAAGCCTAGGTAATGTAGGAGTCACGGCTTTGCTTACAGTTAGGATATTTTGAGAACTGCGGCCAAGTCCTACGGCCTGTGGAGCGTAGGCGACTTCTCGTGCCTCTTTCTGCCACTGTGGGTGGAAAACTTCTGGTCGCAGCCCGCCTTGGTGCACGGGAAGTTGCGGAGTCCCGAGTGAGAAACCAGGTGGCGGTCACGGGCGAAGGCGGTGGTAAAATCACTGTCACAGCCTGGGACGGTGCAATGGATTCTGGTACTGTGAAGCCGGCGCCTGCGGGAAGCTTCCTTGATCTTCTTCGTCGCCACCACCTTCTTCTCTACCCTTTTACTATCGTGACCGCTGAACAAGCTCTTTCCAGGGCTGGCCGTGCCTCGTTCTCGGCGCTCATCATAGTAGCCGTAACCGCCAGCAAACGCATGCTGCTGGTTCAACCATGGGCTGTGGTGGGAAATAGGAGTACTAATCAAAGGATGGAAGACGCCTGGCTGCGACTCGGGGAAGTAGCGAGAATGGCCAATCTCGAAAGTTGTCGGATAATATTCTTGAGATGAATCGCTAGGGGTGGACGGGGTGGATGACCTGCGAGCATCCGCCTGGCAAGTGAAATGTTCCATCGAGAACGAGTTCGAGTATGTTGCGTCGAGCTCGACATACATGGAAATTGGGCTGAAGATTATTAGTGCAATGCCGATGGTTGCAAGATGCGGTACTCACTCTGTGTTGTAACCGGTCGGTTGATTGAAGTTATGGTGGTTGGAACACATCGAATTCGTGGGAAGTGAGAAATAGACTTGAGAAGAAAGAAGGGAAGCAAGCAGAGCAAGCAAGAAAGGACAAAGAGTGAAGCGAGCGAGGGATGCTCAAGGGGGGGAGGGGGGGAGATCGGTGGTCTTTACAGACGCGCAGGACTGTATTTAAATCTTAAGGGGCCCTCGGGGTTAAGTCGAAGGCCTATGTGATAGACGCCCCAGCTGTACCGGCCCGGACCCCAACTTGGAACCAAAGTCCTTCCCAGTGCAATTTTCCCCAAAGCAACTTCTGATATGACTATTACCATCATCCAACGTTCAACAGCGAAACACCAAGGTCAGCAAATCAACATCCACAAGTGCTCAAGCACAAGAAATTGACGATGGCATACATAACTACGCGGCCGGGCGTTCGTAGTTGACCGGCGGCGCGGTCACAATTCACAGACGTACGTATCCCGCGCCAATGTGCGTGGCATGCTTGCCTCGAGGTCGTCCCGCGAAACGTTGCAATCATATGTACACTGAGATCATGCGAACCCGCTCTGTTTGAGATGGAATCAAAAAGTACGTGGGGACAGCATGAAACGCATTCGAAGCCAAGATAAATGTGGAGATGGCGGCGGGGACGTGTCGATGGATTGATCTTGATCCCAA
>JACXVL010000352.1:48934-63336 GCA_014898675.1 Athelia sp. TMB
GAACCCGCTCTGTTTGAGATGGAATCAAAAAGTACGTGGGGACAGCATGAAACGCATTCGAAGCCAAGATAAATGTGGAGATGGCGGCGGGGACGTGTCGATGGATTGATCTTGATCCCAATGCCTGGAGATGCGCATACAATGGAAGACAACAAACCTTGACAATAGGTGCCCAGAAAGGTATCAATAAATAGAGGCCAGGTCCGAGCCAAGTCCGCATGTGTTGCGAGGGGGATGACTTGAAGTGCGACTCCTGAAGTCGTGCGCACAAAAATACGATGGCATGTATATCAATGTTCAGCCACCAGCTTTTGAAGGTCGTGTAGAGAGGACTGGGTAATTCACTACAGAAAACAAGAGAGACCCGCAGCATAGTAGCTGGGAGAAAAAAAATCCAAGAAAAAAACTCACGACTGCTCGTTTTGTGCAACCGCTGGTATTGTTAATGAACATCGATTTTGTTACAGTCAGACGAGCGAGTCTAGAGGTAAACAGAGTTCAAGGGGACCTAGACAGGAAACATGATGCATTCGAGTACGGAATTGCGTTTGGTTGAGAAAGGGGGTGTGCAACTTGAAAGGGCTGTGCCTGGTCCCGACGCGGCGACGGAGGGCGGTACTAGTGCCGGCGCCACCGGTCCGGGCCGCCATGTATGGCTCGCGCAATGCCATTCGCAGGATGACATTATCTCAGATGTATACAGCGGCAACAGTGTTCGCAGCTAGTTCAGAACCTGATTTACGTTCGAACCCACATACCGTGGCGGGCACACCGATGATGTCAAGCGCGGCAATATGGCTTCAATCAACTTGAATCAAGCGAAACCTGCCCGATTTTACGGCCCGGCGACAGCGCGCAGCCTCACAGAATTGGTCGTCGGGATATGCCTACAATTAACTTGAATCCAGTGAATCTGTCCCGGTTCTGTGGCAAGGTTACACGGATGATGGTACAAATGTTCGATTACATTAGGCATATGAAGTTATTACAGGTATAGTGAGAGCAACGATAGCGGTATATACCACAGCTGCGGAGATGAAGACAATAATTAAGCGAGGATAATAATAGGCAAGTAATGGTTTTCCAAGTTTTCCTGCCCACACCGAATTCATGTGCGAAACATCCGGGGTGCGCAAGGGGCGATGTACGCAAGCGGACCTGTATATGTAAGTTATGTGTATATTGCCGATGGACCAGAAAGCTAGGGAAAAGCCGTAGACGGGAATCCGCGGAATCAGGACGAATGTGAAAGTAAATGTTTAGCAAACAGCCGAATTGGGGCTCTGCCTGCCCCAAGTGACCGCGCAGAAAATGTTTTCGTAGGGTTTAGTAGTTGACGGGCCGGTAGTACACAGAGTATGAGAGTATGGCATGGAGAGTAGAAGGTAATCATGTTGCCTGCGAGCGCCGAGTGTCAGCGTTGTTAATAAGGTAGCAAGCAAGATCTCGCTTACATAGTGGCTTGTGGCCGCGCCCTAGGGTTTATGGAGAGTCGGGGACTTCTCGTGGCGCTTCCTGCCGCTGTCCGTGGAGAAACTCTGTTTACAGCCTCGCTTCGTGCAGGGGAAGTCCCGTCGGCCGGAGTGGGATATCATGTGGCGCGCGCGCGCGAACGTGGTCGTGAAGTCGTGGTTACAGATGGCACAGTAAAGGCGGGCAGGGTGAATCCGCCGACTGCTAGCAGCTGCGCGGATCTTCTCTGTCGCTACAATAACCTTCTTCTTTGTTTGGGCGCTGCTGTCACGGCGGTGGCTGCGAGAGTTGCCGTCAGGGCCGAGCAGCATTCTATCAGGCGGACTCGAGCTCGAGGACATCCCCGAGTCTGATTCGGAATAACGCCCTTGCCAGAGCGTCTGATGGTCGGCGTTGCGGTAGTCGGCTGAGTATGACTGCTGTGAAGATATAGTTTGAATGGCAGCTCGGGGGGAAAGGTAGGTGAGGTCGAGATTGGGGGGATTGTTGTTCTCGAATGGATAAGCCTTCGACTGGTGCTCGTGTTGAGAGTGATACGAGTTATCGAAATCATAGTCGGAGCCCATGGCACCGTCGTGGAATGGAGACAGGAGATGGACGGAGTCGAATATTCGGCTGCTGGGGGGCGTGGGGGGAAAGCTGTCCTCTTGGGAGGACTCGCTAGGGCTGGATAGCAGTGCTGGCTCTACCATGTTCCACTCCGAGTAGGGTATGTACTCTGCGTTCTGTTTCGGGCAAACGATATCAGGAATATATGTTGAGGAGGGACTGCTGTATCACGGTTAGAACGAGTGACTCAGACGCGAGATGCTGTACGGATACTCACCTTTTGTCGTAGCTGGTAGATTGATTGAAACTTGAAGACATGGTTGTCGACTAGTCTCGGGAGTCAGAGAGCTGTTGTACGGTTGGAACAAATGCAAGGGGCGTTTGGGAACAATTGGGAGTATGCAGATGCGAGGATAGCTTTTAAGAAGGTCGAGATTGAATTTAACCAAGAATGCCTCCGAAAGGCGCGTGTAGCTTGAGCGTCTCAAACCCGGCGCTGGACAATCGGGGCACCTCGTGCCTTCCTGTAAAGCGCATACTTCACCGACCCGGTTCCTAATTTTACCATGGAAATTCGAGTCCAACACCACCTCAGGACTTTATAATCCACATATTCTCAAAGCCGCAAACAGAGAGCTAGCATTTTGGTACCAGTCAGTTAGTATGGTGGATGAGATAAGCGCCGGGCTGCGGGCAGGGACCCGTGCCGGTCCCGCGCGAGATGGTGAATGCATGTCGTCCCAAGGCAATTACGCCCAAAGCAACGGGTTCGTATCAGCCACCCGCTCCGTCGTTGATCAATGATAGATTGACTCGCATATATGCGAAAGCGGAAGTAGGCAACCCTGAAGCCACAATACACAAGGGCAGAGGTTCCGGCGACGTGTGGCTGCTGATGGCTTCTTTGATGGCTGCACCCATAGTTGCACATAAAATAAAACAAAGAAGATGTTACGCGGGGCTCAGTAGGAAGGTACGTTTCGCGGGAGAAGAGTTTGTGGAGCCTTCGTGCGGCTTCGCTTGGTCAGGCGATGCGGCTATGGATTCCTAGTCTCCCACAATTATCCATGAGGAAAGAAGGCAATGATAGAATGCCGGGTTACAAGACCCTGACGCCCCAAGGCCAAAGGCGGTTATACGACACTTGGCGAGTGCCTTGTATGAATGACAGATGAGATGGAGGATCAGCAGACCAGCCCAGATACACCACGTGACTCCTTCGAGTAAAGGATCTGCGCATGCGAAAAGAGAATCCATTTGGAAGGAAAGTGGTTGACGGTAGCGCAGGGAACCTTCCGTTTGAAATTGGAGAGGGTCTTTTCGATTGGTGTCCTTCGTACGTAAGTGCCAACGTGGTGCGCGTGACTGCCAACGGCTACTGCCGACTCTGTTCCTGACGACGGCCACCGTTGTTGATAATGACATCAGTTTCATATTCCATTATGGCCGGGAAACCCTAAGAAATAACAAATTCATATTATAGCTTTGAAAAAATATCTGGCCATTTTGCATATTGCCAAGGTAGGCAGATTCATGGCTCTGATGGCTAGCTTAGAAATGGAGCTCTTGAATCAAAAGCACAGAGAGATGCAGGATACATTCGACTATAGATCCGCGAGCGCTGGAAAGATCGAAATATTAGATATGATTGTGATTGGCATTGAGAGAAATTTACGATTTCAAATTGGTTGGGGGCTGTGCTATTGGCTGCTGTAATATGCCTCGTGTAAGGAAGGCGATATTTGAGTGTTGGGTACAAGAGACTGCCTTCCTTCGCTGCGGCTGGACAGAATAGCCCATATTTATGTGTACAGGGGGCCAAAGCACGAGTTTTCCCAAAGCGTAGGGGACAATTAGCCTATTGTCCAGTTGAAGAGCAAATAACTGGAATGACGTAGCGAACAAGTAAGTAAAAATGAAAGGCCGGCATATGGGTAATGATACGAGAGACAACCGACGGCATTTCCAGGTAACTGACAAGATGGTATCTTAATGTGCAATATGTCGATATTCGTGGCGAGTGAGTTCGTGATTTTGGCTACATCATCGCGATCTACCAAGTTGATCTTCGGCCCCGCTTATAGTTATAGGTAGTAATAGCATCTTTGTTCATGTCAACTCAATTTCATACGCCCCAATATCGAATTGTGGCGCCTGCATTTCTTTCTACCAGCAGGATGGTCACACACAAGTGATGGGCTTCAGCGCTTAAGCTTCAGCCCTCCAGCCCGATTTAGCCACCTCAAAGCGAGAGGCAATTGAAGGTCATGATGGGCCATGATTATGGTTACAACGAGGAATTTTTAAAACGGTCCGAATCCAACCTTGTGCTTGAACTCTGCAATATTACTCTAAACTGAATGCGAAAATAGTGGAAAGCATGGAAAGTATGAGATACAGATATTAGTACATTTACAAGCAAAGAGAGCGATGCGACGATGACATATGTGGAGGATAGTTGCGTAGGGGACGAGTTTGTTCTTTTTTGTCCTCTGCCCTTCCCCCTAAAAACAAGTAAGCGAACAAGCAATTAGCCTATCTATGAATGGAGCATCCACGGTGTGCCAGAGGCGGTACCCCGCGGGGAATCATTCCAATATTCGCGCGAAATCAATTGATGGGCCAGCCCATCGGAGTCGTGATCATGAGAAATGAGGCCGCCAGCCCCCAGATGCACATATTTGCGTATGCGGCAGGAAGGGGCCATGGCCTTAAACTCGTGGAAAGCCTGGTAAATCCAGGAGCAAAAATTTCTGGCAGATGGCCCCAGAGGCTGGAGGGGCCCCAAGTGGCCAGCCACGCACGGAATGTATCATGGTGTTTTCGGAGTGTCGATGTCAGTGGTCGCATGTATCAGGATCGCCTCCGCTCTTGATGCGCTACCTATGTAGCTAGAGCATCATCATCGCGTTCTTTGAGTAGGTAGTATGAGTATAAGTACATACACTCATGAATAATATCGACGGCACTTACGGTTAGGATATTTGAAGTAGCGGTACACCTCATGCCCTGTGAAGTGTCGGAGACCGCTCATGGCGCTTTCTCCCGCTGTCCGTTGAGAACCTCTGGCGGCAGCCCTTTATCGTGCAAGGGAAATCGCGCCTGCCGGTGTGCGAGACCAGATGGCGATCGCGCGCGAAGGCCGTCGTGAAGTCGTCGCCGCAAATTGGGCAGTATATGCTGGCGCTGTACGTGCGCCGCCTATATGAGGCCTCGCGAATTTTATCTGTCGCCACAGTTGTCCTCTCCGCCCACATTCTGACGTGATGACCACCGCTATGGCCAAAGGCATTAGCATTGCTGGCAGGGCCAGATGGTTCGCGACGAGCTGGTGCCCCGATGGAGATTTCGGAGTCAGAATCTTGGTGGTATCTGTGTGAGTATGGCTGATGCTCGGTGTTGGAGTATACGGCAGGGTACGCTTGCTCCTGCGGCATGTGCTGGACGGCAGCTCGAGGAGATAGGTAGCGAGGGTCGAGGTTGGAGGGATAGGCGGTACTTCCGGATGGATAGGCCCTCGACTGTTGCCCGTATTGAAAATGTGAGTCGGGATTGAACGCGGGATCCACAGTGTTGACATGATACGAAGGGTCATGACTGACGGTCGCAAAATCCCGATTGCTATGGGGCTCAGAGGGGAAGGCGTCCTCTACAGAGGAAATGCCGGGTCCAGATAGTATGTGCGTTTCCAGAGCATCCCGCTGCTGGTAGATGTACTCTGGTTTGGGACAAAAAATATGCGGGATGTATGCTGTTGTGGAAGAGATTCTGGTGGAGCATGGGATGGTTGGGTCAGACGCAAAGTGCCGTACTTGTTGGGTGGCGCGACTGGCAAATGGATCATGGATTTGGGAAGACATTGGTTTTGCAGTGGGTGGCAAAATGGGTCGCGTACGAGGGCCTGAAGGGCAGCTCACAGGTAGAAGCAAACAACAAAGAGGGATGCGCAGATAGGACAAAGAGTGGGAGGCGCAAGGGCAATTCTTAAGACTCGCGATCGCATTCTAGCATACATCCGAAGAGCGCATGTATTAGATTCGAGCCTTATGGCCGGGCTGAGACCTCGTGCCTTTTCCTGTTAAGTATAAACTTTCTCGTGTCGCTGCCGGGAAATGCCATCGCAAGTAACAAAACTCTGAATGGCTAACGCCGATTCGAAGTGGCATCGTCGACACAATGTAGCAGGGTAACATTTTGGTGATCCTTGGATAACAGAGAAGCGCCGCATAGATGAAAGGGTCCCGCCCGAGGTGGTGAGGCACGTTTGACACAGCAAGTTATACCCAGCGTTACGGGTCGTGTGAGTGAAAATCTCCATCCTGCTTTGATGCTGACGAATCGACTTACTGATTTGTGAGTGGCGGATGCGGCAGCAAGCAACTCTGAAGCTAAACAAAACCCAGCAATGACACTGGGCGGGACGGCAACATCCTGATGCCCAGCGACAAGCAACGGTCAATACTTTCTTTGGTGGCGGCCTCGCCAAATTTTGGCATCTATGTGAAGGTTCAACGCATTGAGAAACATCAAGCCAAGAAGCTCCTCGGAGCTCGCCTAGGTTGCGTGTGAAACGAAGACAGCAAGGCCAGCCGTGTATGGTAGGCGGCGTAGCTTTTTCAACTTGTTTGATATTGTCGGTGCCGCATCGCCGACTATCTAAAATCTGCACTCAAAGAGCCCGAGCATATCGAGGGTTCATCTAGATTCTGAAACTCCACAGAATTGCCAAACAGGTCTCCCAGAGTCGTTCTTCAGCTGATTGGCTGGAAAGGGGGCATATGTTCAGGTACAGAAGAGAAAAGGCAGCGGCCAGTAGAATCCAGTAGAGTTCAAATAGACGACCTAGCATGGATCTGCATTCGATCGAAAAAGGAGAGGGCTGATGTGGTGGGGAACTTAACAGGCAGTGAGGTTGCCATTAGGCTACGCGTCGACGGCAAAAAGCGGTGGCTGAGAGCACAGCCTTGACAAAGATCAACCCTAGGCCTCGCAGTCCCTGGCCCAGGACTCCACTGCGTGACGTACTCTTCCAGGCACGAAAGGCCAGTAAGGAGTTATCGGTTAGTGCAAGTTGCCCAACCCGCACGCGTAATATGGATTCAACCTTTACCACTTGCCCTGATCCGACTTACTGTATAAAGTTAAAAATCACGAGCCCAGAAATGCCCTCAAACTTCCTCGACGGTCTCGGTAAGTGTGCAGCTGTCTTGGACCAACAATAAAGTAGCACAGCCCATTCCTCTCCTGAAGAGCTTGTGTTCCATCAAGCAAGATTAGTCCAGCGCTGAAGCTGGGCCATACAAATTGATCACGGTAATACAGGGTACAAAATGGTTGTTTGGTCTAATGGGATGAAGGTATTAGAGCTATGCAAAAGTGTAGAGAGCAATGAATGCGGTGCGATAGCGGTAGTGATATAGCAGTAGTTAAGCAAGTGATAATGATAAGATTAGTTTTTCTGCCCACAAAAGTTTGGTTGGATGTGCAAAATATCCCTGGTGCGCAAGGGGCGATGTACGCACTGGGACCTGTGTATGTATCTGTACAGTAAAGTGTCCAGCCAGCATGTAGGAGTCCGTGATCGTGAGGTGTGAGATGAGGCAAGTAGTCTCTCCAAGTCCAAAGTGAGTCATGCTCGTAAGGCAGGGAGAGGCCGTCAGGCGAAAATGGCGTTGAAAGAAATCAGGGCGAATCATCAAACCAATAAAATCCATAGGCAAATGGACGACCAGAGGCGCGGCCCCGAGTGACCACAGGAAAGAGATTTTTTGTGGGGTTTTCAAGTAGATGACCGGGTGTACGAGGGAGACCATGGATCGCCAGGATTCTCAACGCAGCGCGTATGGGGATGGAGCATGATTCTCGCGTCCTTCAACCTGACGAAAATCATAAGTAAGGATAATGATAAGCAAGGCCGACGGCGCTTACCAGCAAGAACTTCGAGATAGCGGTATCTCGGCAAGACTTGTGCAGAGTCGGAGATTTTTCATGGCGTTTTCTTCCGCTGTCTGTCGAGAATTTCTGATGACATCCCTTCTTCGTGCAGGGGAAGGCGCGCCGGCCAGTGTGCGATACCATGTGACGATCTCGCGCAAAAGTCGTGGTGAAGTTGTCTCCGCAGACGTTGCAGAGGACTCGGGCGGAGTGGATCCGTCGGTTGCTCGCGGCCTCGATAATCTTCGTCGTGGCCACTACCTTCTTTTTGGGGATGAAGCGCTGGCCAAAAGAATCGGAGGTGCCAATGGGCCATTGATCGAGAAGACCTTCATATCCGGCCTGCTCTCGTTTGATTGCCGAGCCCGAGGTGGCATCAGAACCATATTCCGAATCTGAGGAATACCCCTGCCTCGACTCGCCGAGATCGGAATATGGCGAGGATGGGGAAAAGCAGTGAGGTGGGAAGCTGGGGGGTGCCAATTGTGCGTGGTTAGAGGATGGATGATTGCGTATGTTGGGCTCGACCCAAGACTCGACCGACTGGCCGTTGTATGTGTAGGAGTGAGTGTCGTTGTAGCCTCCACCGTGACTGCTTCTGGGTGTAGTTGGAAAATTATCCTCTGCGGAAGAGTAGTCTGGGCTGGAAGGAGGCGATTTCCTGAGTTGATAGTCCGCAGACACAGTGAAGTGCTGGGGCTCCACTCCGTGGTGAAATATGGGGGGGAGATCGTGGGAGATGGGCATTGAGTGAGTGCTGGGAATAGGTCAAACCCAGAATGTCGCATGAAGAACATGTTACTCACTACGTGTGGTAGTTGTGAGGTTGGTTTGGAAAGGGGTGGACCATGCCGTTCGTAAGATTGCGAGAGTAAGGTTGCATGTAAGAATGAGGTCAGCTATAGATCGAGGAGAGAATGAGAAAGAAAGAAGGGTGTGAACACAGTTAAAGTAAGTCGTGCGTAGCAGGCCGGTTTTAAAAGAAGAAGCAATTCAGTTAGATCTGGCGTTTACCGAAGTGGCCGGCGCACGCGACGTGCGGCAGTGTCACCGAAGAGCATCTAAACCTCCTGTAAAAAGATAAAGTGTCCACAGAACCGACTGACGCCTCCGATCACTGATTCATGAAGATCCCATGACAGGTATTCGCCGATGTCAGCTGCGTTATTGTCGACACCGAGAGGAGAGAATGGCTACCATAGTGAACGGTAATGGGACTGATAACCGCACTGGCGCCGAAGCAGATGGACCCGCTCGAGGTTTTTCAAATGCGGCATGTGCCAAGGACGACTTAATCGAGCATTGCGATAGATAGAATCCATCCAGAATATCCAGATGACTCATTGTGGCGAAGGAAGTATGCCCGCAGCCGAAACTCCCAGTCGATGGCAGAGTAAGTAGCTGTGCGGTACGCTCTTGCCGATATGGGTGGGAGATCCAGCGCCCGTTCACTGGAATGCATACAGTGTGATAGATAAGTTAGGGTACCGTATCAGGAAGAAAGCACTGGGGTCCGGGGGCTTGCCGAGGTCCAGCAAGAAATGATTACGAGAGGTGCTGGCGCTGTTTTCGCGTGAATCAGCATTCGGCCATAACTATGCAAAGCCCGGTGGCACCGCGCCCCGGTCAACTTGATCCATGGTGTCGCATCTGAAACCGTTCAAGCCTCATTCAAGGCGCAGCATCGAAGAAAGGGCTCTAGAATCAGTTCCAATTCACCAACTAGCACGAGAAGCGATGGATAGCAGCAGCAAGGAGGTCGTGGCACATTGAGTCTAGTTGAATGTTGCGATACCTCTTTAAGCAATGATCTACGTCCGCTTCAAAGGGGCAAGTGCTTGTTGACAGTTAAGGGTTGTGAAACTTTAGGGTTATTCCGAGTCCCGACACGTTGTCGAAGGCTGTAGTAGGCAGATCTGAAAGATCTGAACTCCCAGACTGAAATACGCACAAGGCGTTCCAAAATTTGTAAGCCTTCTCACTTCTTTGAATGCATAGTACACCAAAAGGCCAGAGTGCGGGCACAAATGTACATTCGTACGAGGCTGCGGCAAAACGTTCACCCCCGGGACCTACTATCATTCGATGCGCCCCCTGAGCCAACTCAGCAGCCCCTTTGTGCCCTCACGCTCCCAAATCCGCCTTTGCGGCACACGAAATCTGCGAGTAAGAAGGCAACCATCAGCACACATACGATCTTACGAACAGGGCAGGGCGGGTGATCGCGAACGTACGCATTTCCATCAACCAGGAACACGTCAAGCGGTAGAAGACCCAGCTCTGGCGGCAGTTTTCCAACCTCATTATCCCTGAGATCTAGCTCCTCCAGCATCCAATCCGGATTCAACGCCCTATTCCCTTTGAATCCTTCAGCTAGCCCCTGGAATCCTTCGAGATGCATGAGGCGGTTGCCTCTGATACGAAGGTGTCTTAGACCCGGTCTAGAGGAGACCTGATCCGAACCGGAGGTGGCCAATATCAGAGATGTCAGTACGTCTTTAGGAAATGACGCGTCTGTTAAGCCATTGTCCGATAGATCCAGGGTACGCAACCTTGGAAACAGAGTCACAATCAAAGGAATGAGATATTTTTGTTCCAGCGGCTGCTGTAAATCGGAGCTGGTGGCTGATTTTGAAACGGAGATCAAGTCCTTGACGCCGCATCCTTCTAAGCTCAACTCCTCGAGCGCGGGTAACAATCCGAGAGACTTCCCGCTATCGAGATCGGTTTCAGGCGGGATCGCGATTGAAACATCTAGCCGCCTTCCTTTCAAAATGAGGACCCGTAACGTATTGGCGTAAGATTGAGATGCTATCGCCGTAAGCGGGAGAGTAGGAGTGGGTAGAGTAATATCGCCAATCTTGGCAGAGGCCCCAGAAGCGGGCCAGGCAGATGCATGAGAGAATGCCCTTGCGTGGCCTTTGGGGGCGGGCGCAGACGAGGGCAGTGTGAGTGTCGATGTCTTTTCAGAATAATATTCAGGGTTTGACAAAGATGCGCCAATAGAACTCGGTTTCCTGATGAGGGTCGAGATATCATTACCAGAGGCGGGTGCTATGTGCTTGACCTGTGTGGCGGCAGCAGCCGCTGCGGCCCTAGCGCGTCTTCTTCCGCCCTCGGTCAACAGGCCTTGTTCTGCCTCGATCTCCCATGCCTCCTTCTTCGACTCCTTGGGGATAGCAGGACTAGATTCTGTTGTTTCAGAGCTCCCAGTGACAGTAGTTGCCGCTGCCGCTGCCGCCCTAGCGCGTCTGCGACCACCTTCCGTCAATAAGCCCTGCTCTGCTTCGATTTCCCAAGCCTCCTTTGGCGCCGGTTGGGATGAGTGCGACCCAGACCCCGACCCTTTGCCCATACCAGCCAGGATTGCATCGTCTTCGTATGGTGTCGCTTTAGCGGTCCGCAACTTCAGCCTTCTTTCAGCCTCCAGCTCCCATGGCTCCCTCACCACTTTCTTTCCCACCAACACACGCAGGACTGATGGTGGCGGCTCCTCGGTCGCCCAATCAAAGATAAGCTCCTGCTTCACCCTCCCCTGCAGGCACGCCTCAGCCGCGGCGATTGACACGAGTGTCTCGCCGACATCAAGAACCGTCAACCCTGAGAACGGTGCCTCAGAACCCGATTGTGAAGCAAAAAGATCGAGGGGGAAGGAGGAATCATCGATGTTTGCTTTGTTCATGCGCAGTTCTTTCAGTGTCTCCATCGTGGCCAGCGAACGGATCAGCGACCGAGACTCCCCGAGAGGATTGCCAGAAAGGTCGAGCTTTGCGAGAACCTTTGGAATGTGGGGTTTGATGCAATCGATAGACTCTGATTCTATCATGTTGTATGATGCATCGAGAATGACAAGTCTAGGAAGTGGTGTATCGGCATAGGTAGCCAGGGGGACAAAAAAGCTGCCTGCGTCTGAACGTCGGGGTTTGGGACGACCATCTGGAGAAGAAAACGGCGCATTGAAAGGAAGAGCTGTGAGTTTGTTATGCGCGACGTTCAGAGTGACCAGATTAGGGAGGGCGAAAAGTTTTGGAGGCAGAATAGTCAAAGAGTTTTCCGATACGTCCAGAATACTCAACGCACTGAGGTCGGCGAGGGATTCTGGTAAAAAGAGAAGCTTGTTCTTGTGCAGCTGATATGATATGATGTCAATACGCGCCCTTTCCGAAGCATACATGTCACCCACATCGAGTGTCTTCAAAGACCCAAACAAAGATATTTCGGGCTGTATCTCGACAATATCATTGTTCCATGCTTTGATGATAACTAAATCCTGCGCCTCAAACCAGCTGGGGTGACCACCTCGTCGTGTGGGGATTTCGGGGCTTGTGCCGATAGGCGGTTCACTGGCCACAGACTTCAAAGGTTCAGGCTTGATACCGAGATGGATCTCAAATAAGGCAGAAGGAAGGCACGGTATAGATCGAGCAGTAAGATTGATGGATCCTGCAGCCTTGACCTTTTAGGTGGGAAGGCGGGCGAGTGACAAAGAGACTTACCTGTACTGCGTGCGCGTTCTATGGCCTCCTTGATCGACATGCGTCCTAGAGCATCCAGGGCATCTTCTTCTTGCTTAATGGGTGAGGCATCCTCAAGGCCATCAAAGTCTCCTAAATCCCGTCCAGCTTTGCTCGAGTTCGCAGCTTCTACTTTCTTGGCTTCAGCACGCTTGAGCGCGATGGCTTCTTTTATGCTTAGCGCAGGCTTGTGCACTGGTGTTTCTAGCTCTGGAAGGGGTTTCTGAGCAGGCTTTCTCGGCGATGAGGGTGCCGACTTGGTAGGCACGCGTGAGGCCGTCGTGCTCTGGACCAGCTTTGAAGGTGAGGCTGCACGCGAGCGGGATGTTGGAGGCACTAGATTTGTTCTCTTTTGAGGTGTGCGTGCCGAGGACTGGGGTATACGCGACATTGTCAAGCCTCAGACGTTCGTGGTCAACACGTTGTGTTTAGGTCGGGCTTTGGTTTGAAGCTGCAAGCGCGATGCAGAAGAGGTAATAGTCGCTACTGAGTCCGGAAATTGAAGAAATCACTTCTTCTCTTTCCTCTCGTCGCCCACTAGGATACAATTCATAGTCGCTATATAACCGAAAATCCTTCAAAGATTATTTCTCGATTCCTCTGGATATGCTTTTCAAGTCACAATCGGGTTCTTTTGCAAACTTCAAATGCTCAACCCTGGCATTTCGCCGACTCGGAGTCTCAATTCAACGCAGATGCACTCTCCTCCTCGGTTCATGACGCATATGATTTCAGGGTGATAGCTTCCTCGTTTTCTCACCTTTCTGTGTCATCTTTAGCTCAGACACTCTCACATCATCTCGGTATATCCCTTGCTGAGGAGTTTCTCCCTGACTATTGATTGCGGATCAGTCATCATGCATCTCTGGTATGTTCAGTTCAGACTCGAGGGTTCCACTTTGGTTGAATATCAGATAGAGATCCCCTATTTGATTTATCTTCATTTGCTATCTGCATATCGCATCAAGTAATAAAGACAATTTTGTCATGCGGCCAGGCTTGGCGATACATAAATCGGTATCGACTCTATTCTACATCAAGCATATCCGTAGTATCACAGCGCGGTACAGCAGTGTCCTAGGTGGCGCTGACATCGCGTACCTCTCAATGCCGGCCACTCGGTTGTCTTTACTCAATTTTGTTTCTGACCCATCATTTTGCCAGATCCTCGGCTCACAGGTTTCAAAACTCAGTTGGTTACAAAATACAAGGATGGAGAACGATATCAGAATGTTTACCGGACATCAGCCGTTGATCTTGTTGGGAGTCAGGGTCCAAAAGCCTCGGAGAGGTGACCGTATAGTACGCGATGATTCTGTGGATCACAACATCCAAGAAGTGGCGACCGCAGTTCAGGCTGAATTAATTGTTTTACTCGATAAGATCCCTGCGGAGTCACACAGGGGACTTAGACAATATCTCGCCTAGCGCCTTGTGCGGCTGCCATCATTCCAGAGCGGAACAGACGGGCGTCGCAGCGCCTATTGCGAACCCTCGGACACCCATGCAACTCGGAAAAAATCCAGGATTCTAGACGGGCAGCTTTCTTGGGTTATCGCACTTCCCAGATTATCTTAACTAACCCCTCGGAGAATTGAGGATGAGCTTTCAAAGTCTCTCCCACCTGCGGTCGAAAGAAGAACTGCTACATGCCTCTGACGAGGATTGCCCACCGCCAATCATACCCTATCTGGTCTGATCAGTCCAGCGATACATGCACTCTCGACGAAAGCGAACCAGAAAGGCACAAACACAAAAGTGACAACGTCAAAGCATTGCTGTCACATGCCACCATGCTTCTCTTCGGGAGCGGCGAAACGACTTCCGTGTTACACGGCTATGGTGCCCAATATCAATCCTTCTTTACTACTTCTTGTTTTCCGACGGAATGGGAGAATGGGTGTATCGCTTTGCTCCCGCGGATGGGGGGAA
>JACXVL010000353.1:0-61117 GCA_014898675.1 Athelia sp. TMB
CGGCCACCAGAGCGGTGCCATAGCCACCTGAATGTGTTGCATTGAGGTCGGCACCTCGCCTGAGTAGCAATTCCACAATCTCCATATGTCCCCTTTCTGCAGCAATAGTCAGAGCTGTTCCACACTCCCATTTGAGCTGCGCATTGACATCGGCGCCATGGTCCAGCAGCAGCCTCACAACAGTGAGACCGGCCCATTCCGCAGCGATCGCCAGGGCCGTCCCGCCCCCTCTCTTGAGGTGCACATTAACGTCGGCGCCTCGACTGAGCAGCAACTTTACAATCGCAACGTTGTCACATTTGCAGGCGGTCGCAAGAGCCGTCCCACCCCCTCCTTCGAACTGTGCATTGACTTCGGCGCCTCGCTCCAACAGCAATCGTGCAATTGCAATGTTGTCGTTTTCGCAGGCGGTTGATAGAGCTGTTCCCCACCCTCCGCCAAACTGGGCATTCACATCTGCGCCTCGATCGAGCAGTAATTTGACAACAGCGGCATTGTCGTAGATCGTCGCCGAAGCGGTTGCCAGAGCTGTTCCGTACCCTCCTTGGAACTGCACATTGACGTCAGCGCCTCTCTGTAGCAGCAGCTCGACAATCCCGGTAAGCGTGTATGCTTTCGCCGAGGCGGCCGCGAGAGCCGTCCCATAGGCTCCATTGCACTTCGCGTTGACATTGGCGCCACGATCCAGCAACGCTTGAACAACCGCAAAATGGCCGCGTACTGAGGCAGCCACCAGGGCCGTTCCGCCGTATCCTTCGCTTCGTGCATTGATATCGGCCCCGTGGTTTAATAACAATTCAACTACCGGGAAACTTCCCACAAACGATGCAAGCCACAGAGGGGGGTATTCTTGTCGGGGATTAATGTCAGCTCCTTGGTCAAGGAGCACTTTTGCCACAGCGCAATGGCCGAGGAACGATGCTGCCCCTAGAACGGACCCGTAGTTGCGTATTGGCATATTAACATCGGCTCCTCTGTCCAGCATCATGGCGGCTGTCACCGCATCGCCTGCATATGATGCAGCCTCCAGTGAATATGATGCAGCCTCCGGAGATCTGTATCCTTGAGCAGGTGCAGCGGTGGCTATGGCACTAGGATTCTGTAGCAATTTGTAATGCACCCCCACGAACCACGATGCGGCTTCTTCGAAGGTTCCGTACCCTTTCCCACTGGCGTATATGAAATGGCCCCACATCTTCTGAAGCAGTTCCGTGACTGTGTGATGGCCTCTCTGCGACGCGACCTCTAGAGCACTTCCACACTTCCCCACTTGCGCCTTGATGTTTGCTCCATTTTCACACAACAATCTCGCAACAGCGCAATGGCCCGCGTGTGCCGATGCATGTAAAGCGGTTCCGTGCTTTCCTGCCTGGGCGTTGACATCTGCGCCTCTCCCCAAGAGTAACTCCAAAACTTCACAATGTCCCGCATGCGATGCCGCCTGCAATGCAGTTCCATAATATCCTGCCTGTGCATCGACATCTGCGCCTCGCTCCAGCAGCAACTCCAAAATTGAGCAGTGTCCCGCATGTGATGCCGCTTGCAATGCAGTTCCATAGTATCCTGCCTGCGTGTTAACATCCGCACCTCGCCTCAATAGTAACTCGCACAATTCGCACTGCCCCGCATGTGACGCCGCCTGTAGAGCAGTTCCATAATATCCTGCCTGTGCGTTGGCATCCGCGCCTCGCTCCAATAACAATTCCACAAGCTCGCAATGCCCTGCATGTGATGCCGCCTGTAAAGCAGTTCCATAATGGCCGGCTGGCGCATTGATGTCAACACCCTGCCACAACAACACCTCCAAAACCGCAGTATGCCCTGCATGTGACGCTGCCTGCAGCGAGTACCCATCCTCTTCTGCCAGTGCCGCTATATCGGCGCGACAACCAGTGATCCCATGTGGTAGAAATATTGTTTGAAGGCTGCTCTCATAGACTTCTTGTGAAGCCGTTTGAAGCAATGCAAATGCGTAAAGACGTTCCGTTTGGCACATATTTTTGCACGTCTCGAGCAGCAATTGTGCTATCGTCTCGTGTTCCGCCTCCATGGCGCATTCCAATGCCCGACATAAGGTTTGTGGCGTTAGGTTCGCGCTTGCTGCCATCAGTGCCTCGACTACATCGTACCGCCCCGCCATTGATGCCTCTGCCAAGGCGGTATAATCGTCTTCATCGAGGGCATTGACGTCGGCGCCACTCTGCAACAACAGCTTGACGGTGTCAATGTTTTCCATCCGCGACGCTATGTGCAATGGACTCTCGTCGTCATCATCTTGACTGTTCACATTTGCGCCTGCCTCCAGAAGCACGCGGATAACATCGTCATGCCCCATTTTTGCTGCTGTGTATAAAGCAGTGGTCCCTTTAGCGTCAATAGCGTTCACGTCCGCGCCCCGCTCCAGCAACAGTTTTATAGTGCGGATATTCCTCATCTGTGAAGCTCGATGCAACGCACTTTCTGTGCTGTCGGAGTCATTGATGTGTGCGCCTGCGTCGAGAAGGATGCGGATAATGTCGTTGTGGCCGTTGGTTGACGCCGCCTGCAATGGCGTGCACTTGTCCGCGCCGCGCGCGTTCACGTCTGCTCCTTTGTCAAGGAGGAATCGGACAATATCGGCATAACCTTCGGATGATGCTGCACTCAGCGGACTCCGGCCTTTTCCTCCAGTAAGATCTGCCTTAGCGGCGACCAGCAGAGGCACAACGTTATGTTGCCCGTGGAATGCTGCATCGTGCAGAGGAGAACATCCATCCCTGCTCTGGGCATTGGCGTTTGCGCCTTTGTCCAGCAGCAATTTAACGATTCTCTCGTGACCTCGGAATGAGGCTTCATGCAGCGCGGTACGCTTCTTTCCATGTCCCGCATCCACTGTAGCACCCCTCTCGAGTAGCAAGCCAATGGTGGCTCCAAATGCAGACCTTGAAGCCATCTGCAAAGGCAGCCCATCACTTTCATTGAGATCTGCGCCGGCTTCTATCAGCGCCCGTACTGCATCCGTTAGGCCAGCATGAGCGGCATAGACGATGGGACTGTGAATGTCTCCTGAGGGCATGGATGTATCGGTAACCTTCTGCAGTGGGTCATATAGACGTATCCGGTTTTTGAAGGGCTCCGCAGAGGAAAACAGTCGGGAGATCAGCGCCTGTACTATACCGACGGATGGCTCCGAAGCTGCGTGAAAATGGAACGTCCAGTGCTGCGCTGCATACCGCGCTAACGACAGAGAGCCGCGAGCAACCGACGCGAGGGCCTCTTGTGTCTCGAGCTGCAGAAGGTAGACGAGAGATGTCTGGCATATGACCGAATGCGCCAACCGCAGGTCGATCCTGAAGTGAGCCAGCGCCCTGTCCTTGATGCGGCCCCACATGAGAAAGTCCTTCACCGACATATGTGCGAGCTTCACAGTGCCTATTCGCGCATGAGAATCGATCGAGCTCTAATAAACCAAGCAGCTGATTTACCTTCGAACTCGCTCACAAAGCCATAGCACACTGTCAACACGTGGCGCGCATCCATGTAGCGCAGGTCGGGGTCGTACACCGGCATTTCGGTGGGCGTAAAGTCGACCGCGATGGTGTCGGCCAATTCGGCGAGCGTCAACGCGCGGGTCGCGAATGCGAGCCATTGCAGGAGCGTCTTCAGCTCGTCGGGCCTGTCGCTGCGCAGCAATATTCTCTCGTACGCATCCTCCAGGCCCTTGGGCAGCGCGCTGAGTTGTCTGTCGAGGTCCCTCTGGCTGTGGCACCTGGCCAGTTCTTGGAGCTGTAAGTCCACCCAGCGAAACCTGCGTGTCTCATCAGTATAGGGCTATAGAAGGGAAGATCATTGCTTGCATTCCGCCCGCATCCTTCATCAGTTTGGTTTCTACAAGGTTCCGCTGCCCCTGATTCCATCTCTTCATGACGGACAATTTTTCCTGGATGTATCGTAGGATGTCAGCGTTTTGAAGCTCGCGGGTGACTCTGACGCGGGTGAGGCGCCCCAGGGACAGCAGGCCGTCTTCGACGTCCGGTACCAGACGGCTAGACAGCATCAGATGCAATTTCCCCCCACGCCAGAGCGAGATGCGGCCAACCCAGCCCAGGAAGTCGTCCTTGTCTTCGCATTCGTCGACCGCGTCGATTATGAGGAAAGCGTGCTCGAAGCAGTCCGCGATGTTCTGGAGTGTATCTTCCAAGGACGCGAGAGATGGCTGGTGGCGGCCCTGGCCATATACCTGGATCAGCGCTGTGGGCATGGTGGCGCACTGCCCTGAGAGCTGTGAGATGAGGGAGCGCAGCATATTCTCGTGTAAGGAGAATTCGACTTCGCCGCTCCGGCTGTCGAAGAAGAAATATGCGACGGCGCAGGTTGGCTCCCTTGCGCGCAGAAGATCGTCGATGGCTGATGAGCTGCTCTTGCTTCTTCAGAACCGGTTTATCCAACATATACACTCGGGCGTACGCACCATAATATTGTCTTCCCGCAGCCCGCTTGAGCAGCGCTGTGAGAAACTGGGTATATGGACCTAGACCATCAACTTACGGTCTCCAGATATCCACAGCTGGCTGTCGGGAGTGCCCTTCCAATCGGAGTAATCTTTGCTTTCCAAAAACCACGCGGAGGTGTGCGCTTGATGCTTCTTGCGCGCCGCGTTGTAGTTGATGGAGCTGTCGGGTGCAGCTAACCATCGATATATGTGTTTGTCTGAAATGGTGCGCCCTGAGTTGTGTAGTGTTCAACAGGTGGTAAGATGTAGATACCCTTCGGCCCGCTTTCAGGCCGATACGAATGATAGTCGCCATTGATGTTGGTGACCACAGCCTGGCCTGATGCGTTCGTGTTAAAAACCTAGAGGATGATACAGGGTTTAGGTTATCTTAACAATGTATCCAATGACTATTGCGTACCGATGTGCAAGGCTGCAATAAGAATGGGAGATTGTTTGAGAACTCCAATTGTCAAGGTTTAGTGCTCTGGGCAGAGTACATACCTTGTTGATCAGCATCGCGCAGGTATCACGACGATATGGAAGAATGAAAGGAGAATAAACGCCTGTACAGCATGCTAAATGGGGCTGGCTCAATCACCTATGGGCTTGATCACCGACATGCCAGTGGACAAGTCATGGGCCTTCAAAGACAAAGCGCTCGATCAGCTCAGACTCGGCTTTTACCGCGACGACCACCTCACTTCCCCATCAACGTTTCCCCATTGCCCGCAGACGTTCTGGGACCCAATTCACCTTAATGTGCCGTTTATCCAGCATTCTCTATATGCCCACATGAACTTGCCAGATGAGTAATGTCATGTGCTTGTCCTCGCGTTGTGGGTCGCGCGCCGTCCAAGCGTGTTACCGCTGGCGCTCACGACGTTACCCAGACCCATAATGGAATCAACACGACCGTATGCCTCTCATTAGCATGGGCCGTTATCGATGCACTGGCCACGCTGGGATTAGGAATGATCACGCCACGAAATGGCGTGTTCGGCTTTATCGGGCCTACCCCCGTGTGCTAAAAATTAGTGTCGAGTGACTCGATTGCTTGACATCCTTCATCGATGAGCACTACCTCGAGCAACCCCCAAGTAGAGCTGGGCCTGCCAGTACCCCCGCATTCGGCGCACGCGATTTCCGTGTCGCTGCCAACATGGAACGACAATGTGGGCTATGAGGAGGGCGAGAAGCGCGTCGTGGACGCGATGGTCTCGGGATACCCCAGATTCTTCATACATCTCAGCATTCAAAAGGTATGCGACTACATTCTCGCTCTATGCTGAGCTACAGGGCTGACATGGGTCTGCAGCTCGCCCGCATCTGCGAGCAAAAGTTCGGCTCCGGCAACGAGCGCTGCCTCCTTTGTCCCACCAAGAAGGTCGCGGAGGAGTGTCGCGCGTTTATGATCGACCGATCCACAAAAGAGGGCACCCCAGTCTCTCCCAGGCTCATCCAGTACTTCATCTGCCCTGAAGACACACCCACAAGCCCCGCCGCCGACCCCGGGCCCTCGCGCTGCGCGGAGCTCCACATCGTCCTCTTCCCCGCCGACGCGTTCCCCCTCGCGAAGCAGTTCTGGCAGCACACCGGCCTCGGCATCAGCAGCCGCCTCGCGGACCACTGCCTCGCCATGCTCCCCGCCGAGCCCACACCGTCCCGCGCTCCCGCGCCGCCGCCGACCAAGGGCAAGAACAAACACTACGCCGCGAAGGGCAAGCCATCCAATGCGAACGGGAGCGGCACAGGGCCCGCGTCACCGCCGCCGACGCCGACACTCGGCAACGACGAGAGCACGTATCTTGAGGAGCGCTACGGGCGCAACCTGCCCGTCGGCGCTGCGGACGCGGCGAAACGCGCGCTGCGTCGGCGCATCGCGGGCGTGCTGCTGCGCGACGGCGACAGCGACGACGCGGTGGGCCCGAGCGCGCGTGGCGCGGGCGTTGGTGAGGGGGACGTGTTCCTTTTCCCAACGGGCATGGCCGCGATCTGGAGCGCGCACGCACTCGCGCGCGCGACGCGCCCGTCCGCGAAGAGCGTGTGCTTCGGGTTCCCGTACACGGACACGCTCAAGGTGCTGCAGAAGTGGGGGCCGGGGTGCCACTTCCTCGGGCACGGGCTCGACGCGGACATCGACGCGCTCGAGAAGATTATCCAGTCGTCCCTCGCCGCGGCGCCCGATGAGAAGCCCCTCCTCGCGCTGTTCACCGAGTTCCCCTCAAACCCTCTCCTGCGCGCCGCGGACCTGCCGCGCCTGCGCGCCCTGGCAGACAAGCACGACTTCCTCATCGTCATCGACGAGACGCTCGGGAACTTCGTGAACGTGGAGGTCCTCCCGCACGCAGACATCGTCGTGAGCAGCCTCTCGAAGATCTTCTCCGGCGACGCGAACGTCATGGGCGGCAGCCTCGTGCTCAACCCCGCCGGGCGGCACTACGCGCGCCTGCGCGCGCACATGGACGCCGCATACGAGGACGCGTACTTCGGCGCGGATGCCGTCTACATGGAGCGCAACTCGCGTGACTTCGCGCGGCGCATCGCGCGCATCGACGCCTCCACGCGCGCCGTTGCCACCTTCCTCCACACGAAAGCAGGCGCGGGCGTCGTCAAGGACGTGCACTACCCGCAGTGGACGACGCGCGCGCGCTACGACGCGTGCCGCCTGCCGGCCGGCGGGTTCGGCGGGCTGTTCAGCGTGACGTTCGCGGCGTCGGCGGCCGCGCGCGCGTTCTTCGACGCGCTGCCGTGCTGGAAGGGCCCGAGCCTCGGCACGAACTTCACGCTCGCGTGTCCGTACACGGTGCTCGCGCACTACACGGAGATGGGCTGGGCGGCGGAGTTTGGGGTGGAGGAGAGCTTGGTGCGCGTGAGCGTGGGTATGGAGGATGCGGAGGAGCTCGTGCGCAGCTTTGCGGGGGCGCTGAAGGCTGCGGAGGATGCGATAGCGACGAGTGCATAGATTTGTGCTGCGGGATGATGGGGTGGCTCATTTGACTGATGGAACTAGAGGTGCAAATTTATAATATGGGCAGATATAACAGCATAGATGTAGCGTAGATAGAAGGAACCAGTGCGCACATCATGAACTTCAGCAGCGCTCAGCCGTTGTGGAAATGCACACCACTTTCGTAGGTTACCACAGGTAACGCAGAGGAATACTAAGCTGTGACGGGCGCAGGCCCGCGCCGCAGCGGCACCGCGATTTTACGCATCTTGTCCGACCGTTCTGAAGATGGGACCATGAACCCGTTCAAGCTGTTTGCCAACCCCAATCTTCCCCATTCCACAGGTCCCTGCTGCCCAGGCGACGTCGGCCTCGATGCTGGCCTCGATGTTGGCGGCGCAGACACGACCTGCTTGATGGACTGGTCCTCGAGCAGGTGGATCTCAACCGTCGAGTTGGGGAGCAGGGTCGTCAGGTAGGGGTAATCGAGACCTGAAAATGTCGGGTCAGAATGAAGGCTATTATTAGGGGAGTGCATGACGAACAAACGGATACTGGATGCGCAGGCCACTGCATGGTGCCGCGCACGGGGTCACCAGTGCCATTCACGAAGATCCCAATGGTGTTTTCGCCCGTCCAGGAGCAGATCAGGAACTCCCAGTCGTTGATGATTGTTATACAGGGCTTGACGATGACTGTCGATTCGGAGGCCTGAGATAGCGGGAAGAGCTCGACAAGAGACGCGTGCTCGAGGTCGATCATGCAGTAGTTGGTTCGGTCGGCGATGCACAGTGCACGGCCCGAGCGACGTGCCAGCGTTGCGCCCTGGGGTAAAGGGATTTCCTGTGTGGGGCTGAGAAACGCGAATGGAAAAACGGTTCTCGCGTGCTGCTGACCTTTTGGTAGATGAGCTTGTCGCGCAGCATGTATAATGAGATATTGCTGCGTTTGATGACACAGAACTCGACCGGCGCGACGGCTGCTGGGGGATCTGACGCAGACGGTACGGGCCGCGACAGGTGGTGGTGGTCTACGGCAAACGTCACGACATTGCGCACGGGCTTGATGGTGGGGACAGGGTCCAATGAGGGGGTCGCGTAAAAGTGTATTTGGCGGTCTATGACATGCTCGGATTAAAGGGCGTGTGGGTTCGACTATTAGAGCTTACCGCTGAGCACCAGGGCTTTGAATATGCACGGGACCAAGACGATTTCGTCTATCGCTTTGCCCCCTGGCACGATTTGGCGCGAAAGCAGTTGGTACGACTCAACCTGCAGGGGTCAGCCGGGCGCCTGCGGTGTGACGGCCGCACTCACCCACTTTATTCGGGTCGTCTGCTAGTAATGCGAACCGAAGGAGTTCCCCGTTCGAGCAGCCGATATAAATTTCTGAACCTGGATCGCTGTCAATGACATGCCCTGTTGCAAGAGAGAGCACGCACCGATCGCCTGCGCACAGGTCACTTGTGCAGACGCGCTGGGAGTGGGCACGCCGCGTTCCAGCACGCTCGCTATGAGCGGTTGCACCTGGTAAGGCGGGACGTCGTATGGGTTCGTCGGAGCAGATGTCATTCTTCTATACGACGTTATAAAAATGCAAGTTCTTGGCAGTGGTCGACGAGCTGGAAGCGCCCGAAGCTGTGCTGCTTCTCCGCCCAGGTCCCAATTCTCAACCGTCATGCTCTAAATCCATCTCAAGCGGAACTTGGCTCCGCATACTCAGCACACCCATTACCACCATCTTCATAGTCCGCCATGGATGTAAGGAACAAGCGGATGTCCTTCTCGAGCAACAGGAACGAGTCTGCGATAGATGTGTCTGCGTTCAGCGCAGATGCCGATGAGTGGATAAAGGACTGGAGGGAGGTCAACGCGCGAGGTGGGCAGTTTTTTCTGATCTAAGAGAACATTGGTGCTGAGTGGAGCTCTCCAGATCTCATTGAATCGCCTGAGATCTTCAGCATGGACTCTGAGAGCAGTGTTGAGGACGCATGCGATGTGCGTATCTAGCACCACCCAGTGCCATACTAGGCTGATAAACCATCATAAAGGCTCTTCTTGCGCAGGATATCAACTGTCTGGCAGTCAAGGATGTATCTTTTGACTCGTACATGGGACTGTTTGATGTAGGTGGCCACTCGATAAGGTCAATGCCACGCTGTTTATTAACGGACTGTGCAGTTCTCAGACGTCAACGCTTTCCTGACCTTCGCCGCGACAAGGCATACCCTCCTTCCCCAAGAGATCCCGGGAACCTCGCGTGTGGATCAGATCACAGCCGCGGCCAAAGCTGGTCGCATCCCCGTGCACCTCGTCAGTAGTGAGTCGCGTTAATTCGGTCACGTTCACTGCTTTTCTGACTTGTCTCGAGACTTATCCGAGAAGAACCCTCTTGAAGAGCTCCCTTATGATGCGAGCATCCTCTCATTGCTTGCGGTATTTGCCCAAGGCCGCCATCGAGGTAAGCCACTGGTTTTTCGCAAATAATCCCACCCTTATCTCGAGTAGTTCTCATCAAGGCCCCCTCGCCGTCCGCCAGATACCACGGCATAGTCTCTGACCGTCAGCTTCTTGCTTGGTTTCACAGCTACTCTGAGAATACGCCCTCATTTGCAAACCTTCTGTCAAACAGTCTCCAATCCCTGTCCCTCCCCTCGATCAATTTATACTCCGCGGTAGTGGCAGCCACATCGAGCAGCACCGTGCTGGATGCAATGAAGCTCATGAGCGACCAGGGCGTGAGCAGTGTGGCCGTTGTGGACGATGAGACAGGGCAGCTGCTGAGTGCTGTCAGTGCCACTGACATCGGTCAGGTCAGTCATCAGTGACATTGCTATTGGCTATATATTGACCACGACATGCAGATCGTGGTCCCATCACAGAGCAACCAGATACTCTCCACGCCGCTGAAGCAGTTTATCTCGTACATCAAGGTTTTCAACACCCTGTTTTCCTTCGGGCACGCATGCTCAAAGTTTTTCAGGCTCCCGCCGGCTCAGAGGACGGCGCAGACAGATATCCCGGTGTGTCTTCATTTCCTCTGTCTATCTCCGTGGCTCACTCCTTGTCAAGTTTATTCTGTGTTCCAAACAAGCATGCTCTCATATACCATCCAGAAGCTTCTTGCCAGTGAGTTTTCCTATCTTGTAACGCGTTCCTTGCCTACTAATGCCCAAATCCAGCAAATGCACATCGCCTCTTTGTGACGCTAGACGTGTTAGCATCACCGTCGGCTGGCACATCCTCCGGAAACCTTTCCGGTATCGTCTCCATAGTCGATAGTGCGTGTTTTAAAACCCAACCTATTATGACTGAGACATTGACCCCTCACAAATCACGCGCAGTACTCTCCTTGTTTGCTCGAATGGCTCGCATACAGAATGTGGATCCTACGTCTATGCAACGTCACCGCCGTGCCTCTTCTGCCTCCTCTCATTCCTCTCAAGGGCCTTCGTCTGTCCCCCGCTCGACCAGTCGGACCAGCTTGCGCCAGAGCCTGACCGCACCAGGCGTGGTCGACGGTGTTGTGGCTGGATTGGGAGGGGTGGAGAGCTCAGGTCACAGGAGTCCACCAGCGTCCAGCGGAGATGCTAGTGGCTATCAGTGGACAGAACTGCCACCCAAGCAGGACAGCTCCAAGGGTGATATTTAAACCAAGTACCGTCGTTTGTTGTATCAACAGTCATTTGTACAAGTCGTAAACGTTATGTATGTTAACATTTTTCACACATTCAGTGCGTGGTGAGATATCCGTAGACAAAAGTGGTGAGGTATATATGTACAGACTGTAATGTCTTTTCACGAAGACGGACATACATACTGTATAGAGTAAGGAGAAGAGAGTAAAAATCTAATGAAATCATCGCAGGGCTATGGCGAACGCCCTCACTTCCCGTTGACCGGACCGTTAGCGCCGTTCGTGCCGTTGACGCCATTTGTGTAGCCATCAACAGCCTCCTCCTTCTTTTTCTCAAGCAAGCCCACGAGCTCCCGGACTCTGAGTTGAACACCTTCCAGAATGGGGTTCACCCTTTCCCGCACCTGTGCACCAACTCGCGCAGCCTTCTCATTCAATGCCACGTCCTTTGCGCTGACGGTTTCCCTGAACTCGGCGATCGCGGCGCTGAGTTCCGCGGTCGAGGACTGCAGAGCAGATTGGAGGGCTGCGGGTAAGGCTGCGGTGTTCGCTTGCACGCGCTGGAGCTCGGCAAGCATGCTATCAGACAGGGTATGGATGCGGGTCTGGGCGTTCGCCAGGGAAGAGGTCGCGAGGTCGGTGATGGTGTGAGCAGTGGCTGTGGCACGTTGGCTGCATATTTGTAGATAAGAAAACCTTATATGATTGTGTGATGAAGACATGTGGACTCACACAATGGCGCTCTGGGCCTGCAGCTGCTTGAGGTTCTCGTTTGAGTAAACATAGAGATTTTCCGTGAGGTTCCGTGAGAGTGCATATGCGCGCTGGTATTGGTACTGCGCTTCGGAGGTAGTGGGCGAGGAGGGACCAGCCTCAGTGTGAAGCTTGTTCACCTGGACTTCAAAGTAGTCCACGATGGGAGCGAAACGCTGATGCGATCGCGTGAGTTTGCGTCATTTAGAGGTATGCAAGGTAAGGTACCTGATCAATCCCTTGTGCGACGCCCTTCGCAGGACTTCTGACTCTCTCGTCAATCGCCTTGTCCACCGCGCTGATTGTGCTTTGTCTTCGCTCCCTTGCGTAGTCGACGATCTCTTCAGGCTTCGCTTGGAAAGGGTACGGGAAGCGTGATTCTACCGCGTCAAGGCCCTTGTTTGCAAAGCCATCGGCGCGTGTAGTCAGGGGTGCGAGGCGCACTTGAAGGGGCTCGGAGTAGCCCAACGCGGAGTACGCAAGCCCAGTCGCGGTATGGTATGGCGACTTTGTGTATGCGTTCGTAGAGAGCGTGTTGTGGATCGCGTCGAGGGACGAAGAGACCAGGGGAATCGATGCAACGCGCGTGAGGGACGTCAGCGTCGGGGGAGAGCTGGGCGCCGTCGCCGTCTGGGTCTCTGTCGCCATTGAGGTAGTGGAAGGGAGGGATTCTGAAACCTGAGTCGCGCGAAAAGGTATAAATATGAGTCTAGATAAACGTCAAATATGCCACTCACTTTGCATGTGAAAATGCGAATGATAAAGGTGCCGAGCTTTATCTTATCATTCCAGCAATTCCAACCCGCCGTAAATTCCCACCACCATGGGACTAATGAGCAAGTCCACCGACGACCAGAGTCCACCTGACGCTGTTGTGTCCCTAGGTTGCACCCTGTGCCACCGGTCCATCGTCAACATGCACCCGTATAAATGGCCCACGCACCACTTACACCTCCTCCATAGCAAAAGTCTCATTAGAGGATAACGATTGCAAATGCTCTCTCCGCATGCTCCACCCGGTCTATCCGTCCATCACCGGCGCACTTGATTGTGATTCGGTTGGAAGTCGATGCAGATATAACATCCAAAATTTTCCAGGCAGGCACTGCGGGTGTTCGGACCCAACGCCGCGTATGCAATACGGGGAAAGCCTGGCGATGCCTGATCCAATCAGAGATCTTCCGTGGCCGAAATCCAGGATATTGGCCCGTTATAGCCTTCTGTATGCAGATTTTCAAGCGGGCTTTAGTGGCCTCTAGTTTCCTCAGGTCTGCCTTGAGTCTCAATTGGTCGATGAATATGCTATAAACAGCGCGCCCTGGCCGTCATCGGGCGGAATTGAGCTCCCCAATCGCCGTCGAAAGCATTTTGATATCCATCATTGAGCTCTAACTTCGATTGCTGCCCTGACTTGCTTGTGCACGCTGGTGGCGCGATTGCTATGATCTATCAACCGTCGATTGTATGCAAAAATCTTCTTCGGTGTCCATGACCACATCAGAAAATTGCACAGAACGTGCGAGACGTGCAAGGCTCACACAAACGTTCTGTAACGGACCCAGCAGCCCGAGCATCCGAGCGCCCCAAACACAATCTGTCATAGAGCGATATGTCGTGCCCCTGTCGATGGATGTATCCATTTGAAAATGTTGAGATAAGCGGTGGACAATAGGTTCATACATCCGTCCGCTGCCAGATGGGACGAACCGGAGTAGGAGAATGGGAGGATAGGAGATATCGGTTGAGCGGAGTCGAACACATCGCAACTTCCTTCCTACTCCTGGAAAAAAGTCCAATTTTTGGACGATTGTCGGTTCGGCAGTTCCGACGCCCAGCGTGATCTGTGCGCATGCACAAGGCGCATATCGACACCAAAATATCAGAGCCTGCCTTTTCGAATCTTGTTGAGGGCCCCCTACGTTCTGTGAGAGTTAACACGTCAGCCGGATGCTTAGCACATGAGATGGTCAACACAACCAGTTGGCATGAGCACCCCCAATGATTTCCTTGTGACAAAACCAGTCGCCACGAAAAGAAGGACAGCAGCTGGACATCTTTTCATGCGCATAAATGCACTGAAAGGAACAGATCGCAGTCGGAGTGGCAATAAGGAGCAATAAGGTCGGTCTGATGGAGTAAGGCGGTGGCAGGGGATTTGAAAAAGGAGAGCCTCGAGGCAAATCACAAGATTGTCCAGTACGACGAAAGCTCCAGGTGCTTAAGTTAGATGGTGCTTCGAACAGGGTGGAGTTGCGGTAATTGCATAATGAATATATGAGTCAAGGTGGGGAGTGAAGATGATGTATGCCTGCATGGTGGTGCTTCGATTAGGAATGGTGGAGTATTATGGCGTACGATTGGAACTGACATCCGATTGGTCTTGAAGAGTTTGAATACTCTGAAAGGTTACATGGTTGCTGATCATTAAAGGCATTCCCATTCTATGGGAGCTGTCATACGATGGCCGTGGCCCGCAAGACTCAGCGGGGTCCCGGTATGGCGCTCCATAGACCCGCTTCGAAAGCGAGCAGGGAGTGAGTTATTCTTCTGTATGCCCAAAGCTTAAATGTGTACGCATGGGCAGCGTTTTCACGCGCAAAGACGCAGAGCCGAATATGCCGTCGGAAAGATATGGTGCAGCAAGATATAGGGTACAGATGTTGGTAGAATCAGAAGCACGGGTTGTATACCAATGACAGTTGTGAATCTGTGCATCGATTCCACCGCTGGGGAGAAGAAGTGTGAGAGCGACAAATTGGAGTGTGGCTGGGGAGAAACAAAACTAGATCTCGGGTCCAATATAGCTCCAGCGTGACAGCGTCTTCACACCACATAAAATTGCTCAAGAATTGCCCCAAGCGTTCGCCATCGTAAATGCGCTAAGGTTTGAGTATGCTGGCATCCTTAATAGACTTTCATAGGGTCCAGAGTCAACACTGCCAAGCATAAAGCAGTACGTTATGACTTCCACTAGGTTTCCATGTTCCCAGCTTAAAGATTATTTCTGTCAGCAGGTGCTTGGAGGGCGAGGCTGCTCTATTGAGAGAGTATACGGTAGAGACTAGGCATATCTCTTTCTGGATTGCATAGCATGCCCACTACCAGTTGTGTCAAGTCATCGGTGTCGGTGGATTGGCTAGCATCGATCGCAGCCCAAATGGATGCCCCAACATGCCATCGATGCTCGCGATGCCGCGGACACACATCAAAATGCTTGCCCTTTACGACTAGCGATGCCTTAGGGCCCGTGAAACTCGATTTACATTGTTCTGTAGCTGCTCTAGCCGGTTTTCCCCAACTCTCGGGAGCACCATGACAGCCGTTAATTATCTTCTGCGCATTCTACCATTAGAATTCGCACATCGATGGCATGTCACTGCTAAATGCGATTCGTCTTCAAACTAACCTTGCCCCCCTCCCTTTGAAGACTATTGGATGTCCATTTAGTCGGGAAAGGACTGAGTACACGGCGTACAGTACTCACCCCACTCCATCTGGTTCGCTTGATAGATATCTACACCAAGATCTTCTGCAAACGCACCCACGGTGCCTGGGTTCTTAAGAAACTGGCTTCCGACAAGGATGACATCGGCTTGGCCTTGGTCCAAGATAGACTGCGCTACGTGTCCATTATTTATATTCCCAACGGCACCAACGAGAAGAGATTCTCCTAGAGTCTCTTTCACTGCTTGTGCAAAGTGCGCTTGGTATGCAGGAGAAGGTCCACGTCTGATCTTCTGTGCAGCGTCGATACCGCCAGAAGACACGTCCAGGAAGTCCACACCGTGCTCTGGGAGCAGAGCCGCAAGCCTCACAGTGTCCTCTAATGTCCAAGATGGCTCGTTGGGGAAAACTTCTTCCAGCCACTCTGTCGCGGAGACCCTATCCTGGCAATGAGCAGATGGAAAATAACGCTTCTGGACGCTTACCTCAGGAACAATGGCATGGCTTCCGGTATCACCTTGCGGATGGCGTCTACGACTTCCAATGTCAGTCGAGCCCGGTTCTCGAAGCTACCTCCATATTCATCGGTGCGTGTGTTACTTCTTGGACTAAGAAAGCTGGAAAGGAGATAACCATGTGCTGCGTCTACTCATTCCTTTTAGGACATTTCTTGAGTGGTAAACAAGAGATAACTCACGAATCTCGATGACATCCACCCCAGCTTTCACGGCTCGCTTCGCACTCTCTGCAAAAGCAGCCACCACACGCTCCAGGTAAGCTTTATTAGCTGCCTTTGGCTTCGCAGTTGTGGCAGTGAACGGAGTGTCTGTTGGGCCCCAGACATCATCAGGCCACCCGCCTGCAGCTTCACTAGCGACAGCGCCACCCTTGGTGAGCCAAGGTGCTATACCCGAGGCCTTGCGCCCTCCGTGCCCGAGCTGTACCCCAATCTTCTGGTTCTGGGAGTGGGCGAAGTCGACAATCTGCTTCATCGGACCGATCTGGGAGTCGAGGTAGAGTCCGGCATCCTCAGGACATGTGCGGCCTTCTGGCAGGACGCTGTTTACTTCCATGATAGACAGACCTGGGCCTCGTATGATGATCCCAGCCACTGCGCTGGCTCTATCAGGATACATTCGAGACGTTTATTTGGAAAGATAATTACGATGAGCGAAATGCCACGGAGTCATATGCCCGTTATCCGCTGAGCACTGGCCCATAGGAGCTAGCTGTCACCCGGAAGTTTGTCAGACTAGCTCTTAGTCAAGGATGGCAGCACAGGCTTACGAAGATACGGTTCTGAAATTCAACGCCACGGATTTTAATGGGCTGGAATAACAATGGTATAGGCTTTCCATCTGGCTGTGGATTACTAGCTGTGCCTGAAGCTGGCGTTTGGGCTGGGGTGAAATACGGAGCGTCAAGAGCGGGCGTGCTGAGGATGAATGGGGGCCCCATCTCAGGTTTAGTGATTTTTACCACCACTCGGATATTTATTGAATTTGCCATCAAGGATTTTACAAAGCATGGATGGCTATTGAGTACTTATCGAGGTTCCCAACGGCGAAACTCGATGTTTACATATCATAGATAAAGATTGATGACCAATGGTTACACCGGTACGGAGAGCAATTAGAACCGGTACTGCGACTGTCAGTGCCCTTTTGTGCGACGAGCTCGCAAAAATGGCGACGAATGTCGATTCAATGTCGCCTTTGCGTTCACAGCAGGACATCTCAACGGGTAGTTGTTTGATTTGGTACCTCTTGAGAAAATGAAGGCCGAGATATCAATGATTCTGCCAGTGTTAGGTGTCACACACACGCCATGTTAGGAGCATTTTACTCGATGGAATTCCATGTACGAGAATTGCAGAATTTATGGGAGTAGAAAGTCAATGACTCGCATTTCGCAAGATCCTGTACGCGTGCGGACGTAGAGAAGCATCCGTCCACTGAACACACATAACTCTATGCAAAGCGGAATCGCATATGGCACGAGCTTCACGACGACAGTTTCCAGAGGTGAAGTTGAAGATTGACCTGCAGAAGCTGGTAAGGAGATGACACTGACAATGATATATATTCAAGACTCACAAGCTGATTAAAGAGATTTCAAAAGAGAATTGTTTTTGAAGCATCCATGTATTGCAATATAGGCGATGATAGCGACTCATCTGGAACGGATAACTATATGACTAGAAAATTGTGCAAGATATGACATTGCGCAAAGAAATTACATCTCGAGGACGGCGAATGCAGCTCACGAAGAGCGCTGGGTATGGAAAAAATTGGGCACGACAGGACCAGAGTAGTCTGAATCGAGTTTCGCTGATCACGAGCCACGAAGTGAACTGAAGAACAGATACCCTGTACCGGGATGCATGAAGCCCTCATGCTGGACCCAGTCAAAGGGCCGGACTCCGGCGTCGCGCTTGCGTCAGCGACGCCAGCCAAGTGCATAGACCAGACGCCTCAACGGCACAGGTTCCAGTGATGGGTTGTTATGCAGCTCCAGCAAGGCATGTGCACGGTCCCCACAGCATATCCCAACGCCTCACAGTCTCGACCTCCCCTCGGTGAAAAGAATCTTAGGATCAATAAAACTGTGTGCTATATTTCTGGTGTGCTGCTCAGCGCGATTAACGCTGGACCCTGCGAGAGTCGATCGAGGGGGACTGGAACGCTCAGACCTTAGCCCGCTCACAAAAGAGGACGCTGGCGCGATCCTGTATGTAGTGAGCCTCGCGGCTTTGGGACTGTCGTGGTGATCGAAAAAAAAGGAAAGGGGCAACGGTCTGGCCATGGGTTTAGGGGTGGTCACCGTAGCCGTACATCGCCGTATACGGTCACCGTATACGGGTCACCGTAACCGTACCGTCGAGCTCTTGATCAAGTTCTTGGACATACGGCTACGGGTAGCACCGTAACCGTATCTGGCCGTAAAAATACGGGGCTTACGACCGTAATACGGTCTTACGGTATGTTGCTTGTGCGGTTTGGGAAGCATTTAATCAGTATCCGCGTAGTCGTGACATGTTCGCGATCTGGTAGCAACACGACTGTTAAAAAGTTCGGTTGAGGTCAAACAGGGGCCAAATTCCTCAATAGGATCTGGATCTGTCACTTTATTGGATCCGTGGCAGATTTTGGATTGTGCCACTCAAGCACCACTGTGTTGTTTCTTCAGCCTTGTCACGAAAGCTCGCCCAAGAGCGCGAGATTCAGCAATTTGGGGGCTTTAGCGGTGAAAAATTGATATTTCCCTTGAATTTCTGAGTAAACTGGTGAGTGGCCTGACTTATTATCCCCGACATACCGTATAACCGTTATACGGTCGTAAACCCGTAACAGACCCGTAACCGTACCGTTGGCCCCTTGACCTCGACCGTATACGGTAAGGTATGTTACGGTCTATGACCGTATCAAACCGTAAATCTTACGACCGTAACCGTATACGGTACGGTGACCACCCCTACATGGGTTATCGGCCTGGACTCTGTACAGCTGTCAGCTATGTTTTTGCTCCCACGTCGAATCACAAATGAAACACTCGCCTCTGAATCTTGATTGCGTTTTCATACTTGACCAGTATCTGAACACCTGCTCACCGTGCCATTTCTTTCCTTCCAACTTCCACTTGTTTCAGTGACCGCCACATGACACATTTCTTGAATCTCTCCAGCGATGTGCTGGTGCTGGTGCTATCTTTCCTGCGGCCTGCAGACATTATCTCCGCCTCAAAGGTAGACAGATCGTGGCTGAGCGATTGTGAACTTGGTGTCTTATTGCCAGAGCCTAGATATGCAGGCAGCTGTCGATCTGCGGATTAGAGCGGTGGCCATGGATAGAAACTCTTCGATCACTGTGGGGTCACAACGAGATCCTACATCCAATGGCCCACAATGTTGAAAATATGTCTCTCTTGGAACTAAAGCAGGCTGCTTTCACTCCCACTCGTCTGCTCACTCATTTCAAGCGCTGCTCGCTCTCAGGAGAAATTCCACGTAGTTTAAAGCGAGTCATTTCCTCAGAGATACTCCAGCCCGATGAATCTACAGGCGACGGTGGTAGTTGCCGAGTCGCACCGGGAGGACGTTATCTCGTGACTTGCACACCGACCATGCTGCGTTTATGGGATATCGGACACGGGCAAGAATCTACCATTGAATGCTGTTGCACTATGTCCATCGGCAACGCCATCAACAGAGCAGAAACATGCGAGATCATCGACCTTCGCGCGACATCCGATAACCTGGGCCTTCGGATTATATTACAGGTTGAATATGATCAGCAGTGAGCACTGGGGATTCACGATGTCCCATATATTGAATTCGGTGCTGAATGCATTTTTAGGGAGAAAGCCACGTATGAGGTGTATGAGATTTTTCCTTCAGAGAAATCAGAGTTTCGCAGAATTGCCTCAGCCGATATCGAACGCTTCGGGGCAACCGACATACGGTGCTCTAGAAGCAAAATTCTCATCCATGGTATCGACATATATGAGTCCGAGTTCATTATTTGGGATTACTCGCTGGACAGATGGATTAAATGGACTGCTCCCAGTGGGACCGCAATGAGCCCTCCGCGCCAGGTGAGCGGCCATGACTAACTGAACATGGAGCGAGGAGGCTCCAATGTGTACTCGCACAGTCCGGATCCTTTTCCTTCACTTCCCCGTCCATATTCGAGCCTTCAGCAAATGCCAGACGAAGAATCGAGGAGTTTACGCGTCGCAGGGGAGTCAACCTCGTGCGCGGATCGGGAAAAGAGCTCTGACATATTCCACGCATGCATATGTACATGACTTGTAATGAATTTGAACTTCGGTGTCGTCAGTGTATCTACTAGGTGTGGATCGATGTTGTGCACACTAGCGAGCACACATGTTATTGTTCTCTGGAGTCATCAAACCGGATGATGTGGGCTCACGACGGGTAGGTAAATTTCTGGCATCGTCGACCAAGTACAGATACAACTTCAAGAGGCAAGTAAGAAAACATGCTCGACTACCTGAGCGTGGGAGGTTCAGGGTCCATCTGAAGGCGAAAGGCCTCGGTGACTCTTTCTAAGTGTCCCTCGTCTCCCTGGGGATGGGCAACGCCCGCGAGCTGAAATTGATTCCCACGGGGTCTTATGTCATTGTGAATCTGTGATTTCGTGACCCACCTTGATAGACCATAGCACTTCACGTTTGCTGGTTCGTGGACTCCCCGGATTGCTGAAGTCATGAGACAAAATATGTAGCTTAAGGTTTTTTCTAGAGATTCTTTGTGGCAGATTTCTGCTTCTTTGCGATTTGCAATTGTAGTGTATGACTTTAAGGTAGATCATAGCTATTTCAATATGATCAAGGTCAATTTTGGTGATTCCGTTACAAAGAATCTCTTCAAATATAGTAGAGGTATAGATCTTTCCAGCAAACGGAGTGCCCACGGTGCGTCGATAAAGCTGCAAACGTGAAATGGATTTCCGCACGTATTTCAGTGAACAATCGGATTACGTACAGCCTCATCAACGCGTCACGGACGCGACCACCACTTCCACTTCGACTGGTCCTCCTCTCCTCGCTTGTTTAAATATTAACAAACATTATATCTCATCTATTTATGAACCTTTTGCCGCTCCTTTAGGCTTTTATCACTTTAAGGCTTGCCATAATGGCGAGCCAAGTCCGCTAATTAAGAGGCTCTCTTGTGCTGATATACACACTGGGAAGCTTCCCGCCGCCTGCCCCGCTCACTCATAGAGCTCTAAACTCTGATTTGGGTCTTCTCTGGCGACGCTATGGCTATCAATAAACGCTACACCTCCCGGGGGCGCAGAGAGAAGCAGAGACTAGTCATGAAGCAAAAGCGGTAGAGTAAAGGCGGGCAAAGACTGCAGTGCGGGTTCAGAAAAAGCAGCAGAAGTCTGACAGGCTTGCTCGAGTCGAGCTCATACTCGATTTTGAGATCTCAAGAGGTCTAAAGAACCCTGATCTCCGAGATCAGCTCAAGTTGCATCGGAAAGTCCCCGGGAATGCAATTGCATCCCGATCGAGTCTGAGTAACAAGGATCTGATACTAGATGCTTTAAAACATTATTAACATGCTACTGGAGGCAACAAAAACAGACATTGGCTCAAGAGGACAATTTGCAAGGTAGTAGAAGTGAAGATGCAGGGGTGATTGTTGATGATAGATGGGGCAGTGAGTATGGCTCAGAGGAAGAGTATTACAGTTGAATTTGATGTATAGAATATACATATGATGTAACAAAGGATGTCTGAAGCTGTTCCGGGCTGCCAGGAAACGAAACAATGGGGAACGAGGTAGATCGAGTTGAGGGAGTGATTGGGTCAGTGGCAGTGCGCTGTTTCGCAGACAGGTGCATTACATAATCTGGACGCGACCGGAACCGCAATTGCCCATCCCCAGGACACCTGTACATCACAACTATAGAATCGATAATGGTAATGGACGGCTACCATTGTCCAATACCGTGATCGCTACTGATGGTCTTCAGCGAGCCCCCACTGAAAATCCAGTGATGCTCGGTTAATAATACTGATGGAAGGCGGCCTGGAAGCCTGATGGAATTCACAGAAGGTTACCGGCCTCAGTCGGATACGACAACGCTTTCGGCTTGCACCGTGTGATCCTCTCTCCGCTCCCATCCCACCGTGCCTACGCCAATTGACCTACGCTCAGCATTTACTCTCGTTGCATGAGCAAACGGCCCCACAATGAAATAACCGGTGGACGACCAAAGACCAAGCTCGGCCAGAACCTCAGAATCCATGTGGCCCGCCCTCGAGAACGTGCCAGTGTAGGTCGCGCTCGAGATGGAGCCATGTCGGCACCAGACCCACCTGTACCACACGGTCGCATGTCAGTACCGCAGCAGAAGATGTGGGACGATATGTCTGCTGTTCAGGCCAAGAAGATTCGCGATGGTAAGCCTTGCGATCAATCTGGCGCCTCAACACCGTGCTCACATCCTCCAGGTTTATCTCTCAGCTCGCAAAAGGTCCTTGATGATGTTCAACAGTCGCAGAGTGCTGGATCAGGCAGGGCAGATGGTGGAGATGAGTCTGAATGGATGGATTGTGCCGACTCCGAAGTGCCAATGGACTTCGACATCACGGTCTCAGCCGAAGGTGACGAGCTCGCGATCTTGCTGGAGACGGCAGGGATGTATGTGGATATGTTCTACTGTGATACCATTCAACCTGATCATCTCTAGCTCGCGCAAACGCTATGATGTTCGCACATGGGGAGAAAGGATGCGCACTCAGCAAATCAAGTGGGCCAGTCAATTAGATGACCTGACTGATGTGTATCTCGCGTGGCAGTACCATCCTGCTGTTGACGCAGATGGGGATGCTGCTTTCGATGTTGAATACATCGATATTTACGGTACGCTCCCAGCAACCCTTACCTCGTATGCTACTCATGTATTTTGCAGACTATTCGCCTTCGAAAACCCTCGCCCATGACACAAAACACAAGTCTTGGGGCACTACCTTGCTGGCTCACGGTTGCCTATCCGCCGTACCCGATGTTATCACATCGGTCACATCTTTACGCACACTTGAACTTTACCGCCGCCTTCGCCTTCAGCACCCACAGCTCAGCGTTCAAGCGTACGTTAAAGTAATATGTGACCTCAATAAGGTATGCATTTATATAGTTCCTGTCGATTGGTCAACTGACATTCTCCGTAGTTGTATTATCACCACTCGATGTGGCAGCAGTTTACCGACACGTTCGACCTTTATCTGTCAATTCTCCGCCAAGTGGACAAGAGGGTAGCTGCCGAGCTCGGGCGCGACACTGAAAATTGGCGCATCCTCAATTCGTGCCCTTGCTGTCAGCATAAGGTGCGCTTTTCACCGTTCCATGTTTCCACCTTTTGCTGATGCTCATGTAGCTAAAGGGTGAAAAGGTCTTGTCACCTGCCATCCAGGGTGCTATGGACGGCGGCCAGTCACTTCGGTGTGTGGCCATGCGGGAAGACCGCCATGAAGACCCACGCAAGTACCCTAGTAAATACCTCCTCTCTGAAGAAGAGGTAGATGTTTTCAAACACGATGTCAAACCCAGAGCACCACGCAAGAAGAAGAAGGTATGTCTGGGTGATGTACTATGTAGCAATCATTTTAATCACTGTAATAGGGAGAGATTGACCCGCCCACATGGAAAGCAGATGCCGAGCAGGCAGGCGCTGCTGACGGTGACACCGAGGGAACAACTTGCACAGACAAATGGCAGGCCGCGTCAAGTGACCTCATGAAGCGCATGTGGGCCATATATCGTGAATCGGGTATTTTCCTAGCCGTCTGCCGTCATGGTATGGTGTGGATAATAATGGATATGATACGGAGTGGGGAACTGTAAGTAATATGTCCTTGCAGTGCGAGTTGCGCTCACTGTTCAAATTACAGTGCGAAATACCCGCTGGCCATCGTCAATCATCTCATCCGGGTGTTTGGGCCAGGCCTAGCTCTCGGCTACGACATCGCTTGCTCTTTCCAGGCCACGGTGTCCAAGAGCTCTTTGGCTCGTTTAGCGATGGAGAATGCTCTCAAGCTTGTGGTCCCGGCATTCCATGGATACGCCCACAACCGCGCCTGCCAGCTCTGCCACCACCCTCTATACCTCAATGATCAGGGACTCGAAGACTTTGAATGCTGCGAGCGGTGCTTTTCATCTTCAAACAATGTCGCACGCCTTACTCGACATGCAACACGGTTCCACCGACACCAGGCCATGGATAATCACTTCGAGCAATGGGACACCGATAAGTATGCTGAGCTAGGTGAGTACACTAGTATGATCTGATACCATATATTCATTGTGCGTCGTACAGGGACATTTCTACTCAACAACTACAAGCAAGTCAGTGTGTTACTGACTGACATGCCTATCACCATCGCCGCGTTTGAGTCAGGCAAGACACCCGAGGAGTGTGACTATGCTAGTCACCTCAATACAGAACGCGCATATTTAGCTAGTCGCAAAAAGGAGCCAGAGGCAGACGAGACAAATTCCAAGTATATTACCCTTCTCACAATGTTCAAATCGGCAACGTAAGTGGCCCCGTGTACACTCAGCTCCCATCTAATTTTTGTTTGCTATATCAAGCGAGCAATTCGATCAGGCGAGCAGCTTTGTAGCAGGCTCTTCCGTGGTGAAAGCTCGCCTCGCCAAAATCAAGCTCGACGCATTTGAACTTGTGACCCAACTTCGCGAGACGCTCGTTGCATTCGAGACCTTCCATGACATCAATGAGCGCTGGGTGCCTGGATCACAGAAGTGGAAGGACGCAGCCGAATATCTGAAAGTTCGTGACTTCCAGAAGGCACTGGATAAGTTGGAGGCTCTCGTTGTGCAGCGGCTCTTTGAGCTTGCAAAGATGGGCCTTGCGGGGACAGGTGTGTTAGTCAGCTTATAGACCGTCCATATATTAATTCAAATTAGGATATAAACTACGTGTCCACATCAACAAGGGCCTGAAAGCTCACTGTAAAGCTATTCAGACGGCCTTAAAGAAGTATAACACGGCAGCTGCTCTAATCAAACACCCGCCTCTTGATTGGAAGGGTATTTCGACATACGGCAGCATTGCTGAATTTTCGTTGTTGCGTGAATGCCGCGAGGATATCAGGTCTCAGCCTTGGGCACTCGCCGCTAATCGCCAAGCTGGTGTTCATTCGTTGAAGCTGGCACATGCTCACGTCGAGCGTGAACGGCTCAACTATGAAGTGCGCCGATTAGCCACATCCATGCGGGATGAGGAGCTCGAACTCGAGCAGCATATCACCCGGCTCCTGGCTATTAATCCCCCGCTCGCCATGCGGATCACTGACATGCGGGACCGACGCGTTCAGGTAAATAAATATCACAGAAAGTGTATTGCGGCAATACATGCTCTCCCCCATTTTAATGGCAGGAAGGATCTCGGGGTTCGTGCAAAGAGTGGCACTGCTATGGATGAGTCCGAGGACGAAGCTGGTATGGATTACGAAGACCCAGGGCTAGGGGATTTGGACGCAGCAGGGGCACATGATTCCGATGACGAAGCTGAACCCGACGAGGATGATTATACGTCGGGGCAGCTGGATAATTTGGAAGCGTGGATGGGACAACTTAATATACTTGCTGTAGTAGATGATAATGAGGATTAATATGTTTCGCTGTCTTCTCTCGTTGAACTATGAGATCGAATGATATCCGTAATCTCGACAGTTGCAGTACTAGGCCTTAAGCACATTCTTATCTCTCGAATTCACTATTTGAGCTGGTCGATTTGATCCAAGGCGGTTGCATTCAATTAGAGACTTGTAAGGAGCTATAAAAGACCTATTCCACACGATCCAAGCATCGGTTACAAGCTCTCTTGAATTTAGCTATATCTCAATACAGTGCACGTCGACTTGGGTGAGTACTGTATCAGGCCCGAATGTCATCCCTGCCTATTCTTGTATCTCTGCCCTGATTCCTTCCACAATGAATGCAGCTTGGCTTTATTACCTGCAAACTTTGGTATGCATCCATACACTTCATGGCATGTGGCAGATATACTTTATATTAATCGGGCCTCGCGCAGGGTGCCACCTTCCGCCATCTTGGTGCATATAATTACCTCTACAGTCCCGTGCCAATACAGGGATGGCAGGCCTCTGAAATCACTTGTATTACATCAGAAACTACTTGAACAAGCCATTGAATAACTGGTAAGTATGCCATAGCTTCGCATAACAGCAATATGAATGAATGGATGGCCGAAGTGGCTGAAGTGGCTGAAGTGGCTGGCTCGGAAGTGGGTGCCGTCACCAACAACCATAACAAGCGAATGTTTGAGCCTGATATCTTCCCACGCAAGTTGCTTTCAACCATCACAACGACTTCCATTTCAACTTCAACAACGACCTCCATCCTCCATAACTTATGGTGGATACAACAGAATGGGCCTCATTCAACCACACCTCTATCGAAGCTCGTTTCCCCTCTGACAACTCAGCTGCCTCAACATTGCCTGAGTTTGTGTCGGCAGAACTGGCACGCATAAGCCATGGGTGTGCCAGCGACAACAATCATCTGGTGGCCGGGGCAGCCGGTTTTCACCGTGCTCGCCAGACAAGTCCTGGTGTGCGAAAGTTAACTCGAGCTCATGGCTTACATGTCGTCAATGACATGGTATGTTTATTTTACTCTCCATATCCCTCTCCTACTGACAATTCATTCTAGATCGAAGCTCTTGACCGGACGACGTCTCTTGGGAGTGTCACCTTCCACATCCATGGTGAAAGCCCACCCGGAAGCACTGCGCAAGTTGCTGCGGGCCGCAATGTTCTCGTTTTCGCCAGTCACAATATTCTGAATAACAGCGCAGCCACAGCTGGCCTCGAGCAGATGCGAGCCATCTTTGAGAGCTCTGTTGCGGTCCCTTTCGTACATGATTGGCTACGCCGGTCTGTGGCCAGTAACACCCTTTCAGCCAGTGTTCTTTCCCCGCCATCCTCCCCTATCAAACGGCCGGACACCCTGCAATCCAGCCAACCAAGGGTTCGCCCTAGCATCATATCCCCTTCGCTTTCGTCAGCCTTATCCTCGACCGAGTCACAGCGACCAGACCCCCTCCAATCTAGCAAGCACAGAGTTCGCCCTGCCCACTCATCACCTTCCATTTCAACGGCATCATCCTTAACCGAATCAAGCCATAGTCGTGTTGCATCTACCCCACCATCCACTCCAACCCGGCGTGGGTCGAAACAAACTTTCCCAATTTCTCCCGGAGCTCGAGTCGCATTCTCGTCTTCCTTTGTGCTCGACACAGGCCGACCTGCACTTCGTCAAGACTCGGAAGCACCCGACTACTCTGTCCTGCCTCGTCAAGTTACAGAATTTTTACAAGACATTGGCAAGGCCTCCGGAGATGATGTTATAGTGGTCACAACCATCCTGGAGTCGTGTGGCCAAGAGTTATGGGCCACTACCATCTCACGCCAGATGCATGTCAGTCTTACGACTGCTCGAACCATGGTACGTCTTATAACTTCAGAACTTCCAGCGGCATGACAGCCATTATCTCCTACATAACTCTTGTAATACCCCTCTCGGACAGACTTTGGTTTTCCCTGCTCCCGTACTACTTATATCATTGTTGACAGTATTTCTTCCACAGTGTCGCTGCTAGGGCTCTCCTGCAATGCCGGGAGTGCGAACCTTTGTCGGTGCCACTTATACCATCCAATGACCTTCGGGAACGCCGAGGCCTTGCTCGTCCATTGAAAGTGCCTTCGGGAACACCGAAACCTTGCTTGTGCCCTCTATACACCTTCGGGTTATGTCGAATCTATGCTAAAATATAGTAACCCTTGCGGCAAGTATTCGATCAGCACCCTATACATTTAATAATGGGTGTGTAGGTAATAATTTTTTATTCCTTTATATAACAGTTTCGTTAATGCCTTCTCTACAGCTCGCCTGCAATTCCCCATCTCCCCAGCTCTTTCATATCATGCCGAAGGCTATCAAGAGGCTCAACGCACCTGTTCGCAAGCGCCCCAAAGTTGCTGCATCCACAGCAGCAATTAGGGAGCAAAAACGGAAGTCGGCCAAGGCCGCTGCCCAAGACCTAAACTCGGAGGTCAAGGCGGCCCTCGACACAATAGATGATTTGATAGACAGCATCGCGAATAAGCATGGCAAATCCTTCGAATACGTGCAAGAAGCTGTGCATCTGGGCGGTCACGTATTGAAGGCTCATCGCCGTCCCGGCATCAACAATGCTTGGGCCCACTGCGACGCACGCTCGGACACTGACTGTAAGTTTTGTGCCCCTCCGAGACTATGTGACATGACCACTCATTCGGCCTCATAGGGCTCGACGATCCGGCGAAGAACCACGTCAAAGCTATTGTCAATGCTGCTCGCAAACTCCCCGGATCATATCGTGATCTCTCACAGGAGCAGCAACAAGTCTTAGTAGACCAGCTTGCAGCGTCACGCGCCGAAGAGGAGAGAGGCATTGGGTCTAACCCAGCGGCTCGCATTCAAGATGCGCGGTCAGTGTTAGATCGTATCCGTCGTGAGGTAAGTGTCACTATATTGATATGTCTACACACCTCTTATTCACTTCGCCGCAGCTCGTTAACCTCCAAGATCGCGACAAGATGGAATTCTTGTTCATCGCCACGACAGGCTCAACGCGCAAAGTCGCCATCACTGACACATTCCTTACTCCTTCTGCTACGGCCTTCATCACCACGGTCACAAAGACCAATCCATCCGATTGGATAGCTTCGTTCGAGGCTTTTGCAGTGAATGGTGTTTCCGGTATGGTTCTAACTGAAGATTTAGCATTGTTTATTGATGACTGGTATTCCAGGATTACTCCATAACCACGAGCTTAGAAAGGACAACATGAAATCTCACATTCGCGAGACGCTTCGTGATCAAATCGGTGATCATTCCTTTTCACATCTGGCCCGCACTCTGAAACTGACATTCGCCATAGCCTTGCTCTCGGGCAAGCCCATGCATCGGCTAGAATTCGGAAACTATGAAAGGCGCATCGTGGAGAAGCTGGGTGTCGTGATCGAAGGATGGACTTGCCCCAATTTTGTGTCGCCATCCCACTTCAAGCTTATCAGCCAGGTCGAAGAGCTGTATCGGGCTGTCAATGACGGAACGTGTTACGCACGAAAGCTCGATAAAGTGGAGTATGACGCCCGTATCCTATCCAATCAAACCCGCGCAGCCCTCGGTGAAGACGTCTACGGGACCAAGAAGGGGCAAGAGGCGGCTGAGGCGTAGAGATTTGCAAGCTATCGGATAGACACGATTACGACTGAGCAAATAGATAGCAGACTTTGCATACTTGTTAGCATATAGGCAATTGAAAGTGAATGCACTCACCATCTGCTTCCAAGTTCCAATTACAATATCCCGAAAGCGCCAATTTGAGCTTGACACGATGAGCTCACCGCTGCGGCAACGACGAGCTCGCTGCCTCCCGACGACGAACTCACTAGACCAACGACGAGCTCAGGCCTTACAGCATAGGAACACACTGGGAACACGGCAACATGGCAGACATACCCGGTTGTGTATTAATAATGATCTCTTATGTATACATAGCCGAGTCCATCACTGGATTTTCAGTGGGGGGTCGTAGAAGACCATCAGTAGCGATAACGGTAGTGGACAGGGGTAGCAGTCCAATACCGATATCGATACTAGAGTGGTGATGTACAGGTGCCCAGGACTCTCCCCCCGTCCGACAGCCAAACATCACGTGACCTGCCGCGTCACTTCAATCACTGACCCAAACCCGCTGCAGGCAGAGTACTCTACGCGCCCTGCTCTCCTTTTCTTTTAAATATATATATACAGCTAACCCTAACTCTAACCACTAACCTAACCACTAACCCTAACCCCTAACCCCTAACCCTAACCACTAACCACTAACCTAACCCCCTAACCCTAATGGCCTCGCTAACGCTCGGCGGGGTACTGCGTGCAAGGCTGCATCATGATGTCTTTCCTCACACAAACTCTAACATGCTGAAAAATAGTGTTAAAGCCTCCCAGCGACGTCCCTGCTCGCCAGTGAGTACCATGTAATTAAAAATCTACAACAATGGTGAATAAAAAAAACTGGTATCAGAGGGATTCGAACACCGCGGGAATCACAAATCAACAACGCATACAACTACAGCAAGAGGTCCATAAGTACCCAGTGATTGACAGCAATAGATTGTGCCTATCACACGTGGTTCGATCAACCACCTTTATAAGGAAATATTACGTTATTTGTTGTCATGTCGGATGGGGGGAGAGGTGCGCCAGCTACTCTTTCTTCTCTTCAGCACCAGCGACAGCACCAAAGCCGCGAGGCTCACTACACACAGGATCGCACCAGCATCCTCTCTCGTGAGCGGGCTAAGGTCTGAGCGTTCCAGTCCCCCTCGATCGACTCTCGCAGGGTCCAGCGTCAATCGCGCTGAGCAGCACACCAGAAATACCGCTCGCAGTTTCATCGATCCCAAGATCCTTCTCAGAGGGGAGGACGAGACTGAGCGGCGTTGGGATATGCTGTGGGGACCGGGCACATGCCTTGCTTGGGCTGCATAACCTATCACTGGAACCTATGCCGCCAAGGCGTCCGGCCTCGTTCCTCGTTGGTAAGGCCGCGGTACGCAGCCATGACAAAATAATGACTGGTCATATTAATGGAAGCGAGGATGTTCGCGACACCACATAGTTTTCATCGAAGGCCAGTCATTGTCATCGGCGGGACCAATTAGCGGGACCACGGTCGAGTCCTTTGCCCGGGGCCAGCACGAGGGCTTAAAGCATGCATCTCGGTATATGGCATCTGCCCTTTAGTTCACTTCGCGGTTCGCTCTTGATTAGCGAAACTCGATTCAGACTACTCTGGCGCTGTCGTGACCAATTTTTTCCAACCCTCAGCGCTCTTCGTGAGTTGCACCCGCCATCCTCGAAAACATAGCTTCTTTCCACGATGTATTCCCCCGCCTAATTTCAAACATATGGTTCTGTGGGATGAACCATCTGGATAACATGCGTATGTATCAGGGTGTTTCAAAACCCATTCTCTTTGTACATCTCCTCAATCAACTCATGAGTCTTCAACGCATGCTCAAAGTCTGGATACCACTTCTTTTTCTTGCCTTCCCCGTCCAATCCCGCAGCAAATGCCTCGTACAGCCTCCCAATATTACGCGCAGGCGCAGGCAGATCTTCGAACTCATCCACCCTAATGTCCACCACAACCACCGCCCCATCATCTTTCCAGACCTCGATCTTGGCATTTCCGCTCTCGGTATTCAACGACCATGTATCGCTGGCCGTGATGCGAATCTCGCCCTTGGAACCAAAGATCCGCCAGTCCACAGCGGGCGGCTTTCCTTGGTCCTTTCCGCCGGGGGGAATGCTCGCGGCGCTATGCAACTTGAACGTGAGGACGGCGCCGGACTTCAAGATAGCGTCGAAGACAACTTGATTGGGCACGTCGTTTGGGCGTTTTTCGAGCACCTCGCGGGTCTTGGGGTCTATGATGGAAACCTCCGGGTATTGGTTCACGAGAAGAGAGCGGTGCGACGCCACTTCACCCAACGCTGAAGGGTATCATATGGCATGGGTGGGGAGCAGAAGGAAATATATCGTCTTACCTTCCGTGACTAACTCCAAAGAATGCCCAAATGCAATCGTGAATCCATTCCCCCCAATTTTCTTATCCACAAAGTAGTCGACCATGCTGGGCAAGATGGGGCCACCTGGCACACCCTTGATAACCACAGTGCTGCTTTCCACCTTGCCGATGTCTCCGTGCGTGATCAGATCCTTCAATTTCTGCACGATGGGGGAGAAACCGCCCTGCAGGCCTACCACGTTCCTGACACTATGGGCTTTGACTAAATCTGTCAGGTCCTTGGCTATGGCGTAGTTTGCCTCGAGGGGCCACTCGACGAAGACAGCTTTGCCGGCTTTGATGCTGGGGATCACTGAGCCGCCGTGACGATCCACGCGAATGCTAGATACGACCAGGTCGACATTGGGGTCGTTGGCGAGGTCTGCGTGTTTAGTTCAATACATTATGTGTGACATATAGCTAATGCAATACTTTCCTTCCGGAGTTCCATAGGCTTTCACTGTATCCGGATTCAAACCGTAAGCCTTGATCGCCTTTGAAGCTCTCTCCGCGGAGCTGTTCTGGAGAGCGACTAGCTCATACTTTGAAGACGTCTGCAGATAGGGCAGGTGTGCACGTGCAGCCCAGTTCGTCCCCGTCGGCGCGCCAGTGTACGGTGCGTTGAGACCTACGAGGGCCGTCCGAATCTTTGGGGATGTGGTCATGTTAATGGTGGGTTTCTGAGCTGAGCTGCAGGGGGGACATTATATACCAGAGGCAATTGCGCAAGAAGTGATTCATAATCGCCATATACATAGCCTATAGCAAACGGCCGGCTGACAGTGCCAGTGGCAGTCGCGCCGCGTTTCGCGCCAGCAGGCGATCTCTTATTTCCTCTTGATTCTTAGGAAATTATTCAATTTGTTGCAAAGTTAGACAATAAAGGAAGAGGTGGCGCTAGGGAATGGACGAAACCGAAAACCGAATGCCAGCCGGCCGATTGCTGCGAAGCCGAAGAAGTAGCGGATTTCAAATCAGCCTAGCTTGGCTTACTGTTTTATGACGTTGTTGACGCAACTTGCGTGATAAGGATTAGTCGTTGACGAGTTCCAAGGGTAGACATCCGTTGACATCGGTAGACGAGCAGTTGCGCGAGTGCAGATAACAGCACTAGTGACATATTGTACGCTGCAGCGTGACGTGTTGTCTACAACGATCTAGACACTGCAGTAAGAGCGGTTTTCCGCGCAGGAATGAGTCGGATTCTAGCGGTATTCGCCTCTATCATAATGGAGCATCCTTTGTTCTGGGGTCATAATTGACCAATCCTCTGGGGTTAAGCTATCTGCCTTGTCAAATTTATGTCGATGGTCTAAAATCTTGCTCACCGGAAATTCAACCACTGAATCGACATTTACGCCGGAGAATCAGTTTGCTCTATCCGAGTTGTGGCAGACGCGAAAGTTATAGCGTACGAGGAGCGTGATATTGACGCTCGCGCCTGCGCCAAAAGCTCTCCTGTCATGACTGACCGCCGGTCTACAAATGACATCAGCCAGCTTGCCTGTCGTACAATTGAGTGCTTTGCTGCGATGGGCTTGCATTCAGTTCCCACATATACGGGCACACCGAAGCCGTATAGGTTGGTTAATGTGATGGTGTGAGGCGCAACAGTGGTGGCAAAGGAGGCATCGATCACAATGGAAGCGACTGGGTCTGGTTGAGTAATTGAGCGGTAGCTTTTGCCAGCAATAAATCTGTGCTTTTATGATCCTTGAGCAACATTGATTCGAGCGAGAAGAGTGTCGATGAAGATAAATTATGTCCGTCAGTACTAGAAATGTGCGCTTCTACCCAGTCCTTCTTTCAGACATTTCTGATCTGAGTTGGCAAGTTATCAATAAGCCTCAGTAGTATACCAATCAGAGTCACATCATTCCTGTGCAAATTTACACACCATCAAGTTCACAGTTCATGTCACCCAACATCTACAATGTGGATAGGGTCCTTGATATCTTTGCAGTATCTTTTTATTCGCATCCGCCGGAAGTCGCGTTTTATCGCATCTAAACCACTAGATTCCGATGCGCTGCCGGTCAGCTGGTGCCATACGTGCTATACATACCTGATATAGGCCAGCCATCTCAGCTATTCGCGGACGCTGATACGAATTTAACTCGCGTTGGAAGATGCATCGTATAGGCCAGATGAGTATTTAGGACATACCTGTGGGACGAGGCGGTCGTAAATTCCGGGCCAAGACACCTAAGATGGCGTTACGCAGATCACCTCGGCCGAGCTAATTTCCCTGAGGCAAGGCAGATAAGATTAAGGTACACATCTCGTCATCCCCAGGGCGCAAATTCCATACAACGCAGCGGGAAGGATTTATCGATTCCCTCGTGTTTCGCATTTTAGAAAGTAAAATGCTTCATGAGATAATTATGCGCCGAAGTTTCATTCTTCTAGGACCGGGGTTGGCCAGCGGGCCCCTGCAGCGATAAACGCTTTCTTGACATGTATCTGAATTCTATACGCGATTTTCAGCACGGCTGTCACAGTTATGACGGACAGAATTTTTACTTACCATGCGCCCGTTATTTCCGTGCAATATAGACAACCCAAGCCAGTCGTGATGCAAATAATAGATGACCGGGAAGGTTGTGAAGCGCCCACGAGCATTTGGCGGAGTGAATCTGGTATAGAAAATTGAGAGGAAAGGACCCGAGTCAGATATGGAAAACGGAGGACCTTGCAGGAAATTTCAATACCCTCGGAAACGCGCATCGTCGTAGGGTTTTCACGTGGTGAGATCACGAATCAGCGCATTGGCGAGGTCCCGCAATCTTACAGTTCCTTTGAGGGTCCGAGATTTTGGCGAATGGATAAGGGTCCGCCAAAATATTGGGGTAATACACTGCCAAAGCTAGTGGCCATCGAGTAGTTGAGTGCCACACGCAGTTTCACGGATCCAAAGCCCGAGGATCATAGGATGTGATATAGAGCAGTACAAGAATGAATTAAATTTGGAGCCTCGTTGTCGCTCTTCATCCGCAGTTATGAAAATTTAGTCGCAGGGGTCATTATTATGTCAAATCAAGAATATATGAATATCGGCGAGCAAACACGTCGCCCCGTTTCGTGCCTGATTCAGACGAGGGGTGTGTCAGTCGCCCAGTAGTGGTCGACTATTAAGTTCGACCAGATCAGTCGACAGGAGGGAAGACACCGAACGCCGATTTTTTTTGAGGGGGGAGGGGCAGATATTGGGACGTGAGATCCCCGCTTCTCCGATAGCATGCTCGAATTATTTCCTGTGCAACTGGGCGGCGATTTGATCCAAGGCGAGGCATGATGCACGACGTACAAAATAACGCCAGCGAGGCAAGGTTCGCACGTTATCCTACGTTGCTGCCTTACTCAACCGAACGCGACTCAGACTGTATCTCTCTCCTCTCCAACGTCGTATATCAGCAAAGAAAATACAGGCGGACTGCAAGGGAATTCGAGCAAAGAGAAGAAGGAGTGTTAAAACGTTGAAGCGACAAGATTTTAGGGTCCCAAACATTTTGAATCTCCGAGTCAACATTCGAGCGGAGCTCGTCTCAGGTCCGTAGCGCTAGCCCTCCTCTTCTCGTTTGCTCTTGCCTCTCTTATCAATGCCGATTAACACCATGTTATCAGTTTCAATCTTTGGCAAAGCCCGCCGTCGCGGGCATCATGACATCAGTTACCGAGTCGCCTAAGGCTGCTACTTCACCATCCCACCCTTATCCCGCAAATTATCCATTCCCCCCCGGATTTCCACACGGAGGGTTCCCGCCGTACTATACATATGCGCCCCCACCCGACGGCAATGGAGACAATTCTGGTCACCATGCACCGTACATGATGCCTTATCCTCCCCCGCCAGGTATGGTCTATGCTTACCAAGCCCCATCGCAAGGTGCGTTGGGAACCGATTGGGACACGGATAGACAAACTGAACGAGGATATATAATACAGGTTTCTACCAAGGAGAATCGAATGGCAAACAGAACAAGCGGAGGCAGGTTAAAATGGCGGTGAGTCTCTCTTTCCCTTCATACATCCCCAAGTCACTCACTCCTCGATCGCAGTGCACCAACTGTGCTGCCGCTTGTAAACGTTGCGACGAAGCCCGGCCATGCGAGCGCTGTATCAAGTACGGGCTCACCGACCAATGTCAAGATGGTACACGTAAAGAGCGCAAGAAAGGCATCAAGCGTGGCCCATACAAACGTAAAAACAAAGCAGGCGCCTCCAACGGCAACGCATCCAGCGGCAGTAGTGAACCTGCGCAGACATTTGTGCCTTTCATCGCACAACCCCTTCCAGCGAACGGAGATGCTCCTCCCCAAACGGTTGAGTGGCAGCACGCGCCCCCTCCGCCCCCTCAGCCCGGCGCGTCCACTGATGCAACGACGTCGGCTGAAGCATCAGGCGCCTCTGCCTCTGCCGGTCCGTCCAATCCTGGGTCAGCCATTCAAACCGTACCCCAGTATGGTCCTCCGCCTGAAGGGTATTATCCTTACTATTACCCTCCGATGCCCCCTGGCTTCATGCCCCACCCGCATGCTCCTGGACAAGAAGGCTCAGATGGAACTGTGCAACCAGGTAGCCTGGTCCAATTTTTCCCCATCAATATGCCTCCAGGCGCATACCCCTTCCCCCATTTCCAGTATGCTCCACATCCTTCGCAACAACCACAGCAAACACCACAGCAAAATCAAATGCAGCAGCAGCAGACGATAGACCCGAAACATGCTCAAATTGCCCGACGCCAGGAAAGTGAGGAAGAGGCCGAAGAGGAGGAGGAGTCAAGTCCTGTCATTGCCCCACCAAGTCATCCCGAAGCACCAAAACAGCTTACGCTGGTCTCTGTCACTGCAGCCGATGTCAAGGCAGACTCGGCGCCATCACCAACGAAAAAACGAACAAAGGGGGCAAAAAATGGGGCTACAGCAGAGCCAAAGGTGAAGAAAGCACGAGCAGGCAAAAAGTCAAGACGCTTGAATGAGTCTTAGATAATGGTAGGCATGGCGAAGCTTCTTTGGACTGAGTAAATTATTGGTACCCGTAATCAGCCCAGAGTACTTTACACCTTACACGAAATGTGTATTTTTGACATGTATTTCTTTGACCAAATACAGTGGCGTTTTGTCCCAAAGAGGTTGTTTGATTCCAAAGCTTTTGAAAGTGACCAAACAACGCGAAAGTGGAAGTGAGCGCGAAATTTTGTCATACCCGTCACAGCTTCTGCTTCAGTACCTCCATCTTAACGTCCATCCTCACCTCCGTCTCACCTAATTCTAATGTCTGCTATTCGCTCCCTCCGCCAACTTGCTGCTTCCTCGAGCCGCACATTCGCCGCACGCTCAACACCAGCAACTGCGCGTCTCTGCCTTCCCAAAATTGCCTCTCGCGTCGCAGTTCCAGCTACAAGAGCTTTCAGCGTATCTGCCCGCTCATTCGGAGAGGGTGCATGTAAGTATCAAGAATAATATATGTCTGTCGTCGAGATGCTGAAGTCAAATGCTTGCCTAGCTGACGTGGTTCTTGCACAAAAGCTTGCGGAAGAGCTGCAATACGAGGAGACTGCTCTGGATAGCTCCAAGAAGGAGCCCGAGTTCCTTACTTCCTTCAAGCAGTCCGGTACCTGGAACATCGAAGACATTCCCGGCAACGACGAAGTCGTCCTGACGCGTTCATTCGGCAATGAGACAATTCGTCTCATCTTCTCTATCCAAGACATTCAATCCCAGGAGCAAGAGCCCGAATTCGAGGAGGATGCCGCGGAGGAGCAGGCTGATGATCCCATCCAGACTTACGGTGTTCGCGTGGCCATTTCCATCACCAAGGTATTTTGCCTCCCGTCCTAGAGCTAATATCAACAATGCTGACGCAACTGGTGTAGTCCAATGCTCCCGGCTCAATGAGCATCGAGACCGTCTGCCAGGAAGGTTCATTCATGGTTGATGCTATCTCGTTTGTCAAGGATGCGAAAGTCGGCACCGACCTTACCGTCGAGGCCGACTGGAAACGTCGTGCGCTGTACCTTGGCCCACAATTTGATACCCTCGACATTTCCCTTCAGGAGGAGTTCCAGAAGTACCTTCAGGAGCGTGGTATCAATGAGAGCCTCGCTCTCTTCATCCCCGAGTATGCAGAGCACAAGGAGCAGAAGGTTCGTTTAAATGACACTATCAATACTGCCTGAAAACGCAATACTAACGAGCAACATTCATTAGGAATACGTGGGCTGGTTGTCCCAAGTCAAGTCTTTCGTCGAGGTCTGATCTCTATCACGTCTATCCACGTTTATCTACCAACCTTAAAAGAATATTACCAAGCTAAATAATAAACCTACACTTATTGACGACCATACGATCCCCACTCAACGCCGCTACCAGCTACCTGTCGTACTAGATGAATGGCATATCACTTGAAAACTATTATACAATCCGAGGGTATCGTGAATGTAATGGTAAATACAATGTGAGTTTCCCGAATCTTAGCTTCTACATGAGACATCATTCCCTTAGTGGTGGTCCCTCCAAAAAATCCAAGACAGCAATTTCGCGCATGTCACTCTCAGACCTCAAACAAACCCTTCCTAAGAACGGGCACGCTGTTCCTGATTATCAGCACAGGTAGTCGATATATTGAGGAAGCCACAAACCTTCGTACTGCAGATCAAACTCGTGCAGCTCCAGGGTCTTCAGCACGCATTCCGCCTGCCCGTCCTCAGCCACTCGGGTTGCACCCACCTCGACATCCTCCCCGTCCTGCCAGAAATAAACGACATCCTCGTTCGTGATCCAGACACTCTTCGCCATCCCCAGGTCCCGCCACGTCGTCTGCGGCAGAGGCGTCTTCGCCAGGTATACCGGAATGTGGCTTGGGCTTCGACTGTCGCCGTCACTCGATGGCGCAGGTTGATATCGATAATGCAGTATCTCGCACCCGCCGCGTGGTCGCTCTTGATCGACGTCGGGCCCTCCTCCACCCTCCACGAATACGTCGATGAAGTAATTCAGACCCTCGCAGACGGCATACGGCCGCCAGTGGAAAGACACCGCTGCCATAGACATCACTGGTATGTTGGACAAGCTTTCTCGAAGCGGGACGTGCGTCACTGGCGGGTTGGCTGCAGTGGAATGAACAGTGGGTGGCTCATAATCATTGGGAAGGCGTGGGTGAAGAGGAGGGACTTTCGATATACTCATCCCATGGTCGTGTAAAAGGACGATATTGCCGCTGCAAAAGTCCAGCTGCATCTATTGTGAGCCCAGCAACACATAGCGCTAAATTGAGACCACTGACCTGCTTGGCAGACCCCCCAGCCTCGAATTTCGCCCAGCAGTCTGTGTCCATGTTCCACAATACCAGTCCAGTAGCCTGTTGAAATACAAGAAGATTTTCGGCAGGCCAGAAAGCGGTAGCCCATTCAGGGCTCTGTACTGTCAGCATGGCCGCTAGACGAAAGGATGGATTTGGAGAGTGGGGGTAAACCTCGAAGCACTGGAAGCTCAGTGACCTAGCAAAGCATGTGAGCACAAGTACGTCCCCCATTTTTGCATTGAGAAGAGAGGCGTACCCCTGATCTATGGGGACTCTAAGAATGAGTCTGAAGCCTCGGCGATTAGCCGTCCACTGAATTAAGCGCATATCGTGTTCCCCTGGCGAAACATCCATAGACGCTAAAGGCGACGGGTTTATAGGAGATAGTGGATGCATTCCGAGGTCCCAGAGATGTATGCGGTTGTTCGTGGACCGTGTCAATAGAAATCGACCTATTGCACAACATGCATTTAAGGAATGAAGGGACGGGACAAGATGGTATGGCATGATGAGCTCTGGGAAGGGTCAGCAAAGTTGACGAACTGCACCTCCTGGCACAAGGGCATGGTTGATGAATGCTTCGTCAGGATCAGGGTGCGTCAATCTTCTTTCCGAAGCATACTTTAGATGCCCAGAGGGGTCTTCAGGATTGCGTCTAACTCGGGCCAGAAACCGGGCAGTAGCAGTAGATGAGAACTCGAGATCAGCTACAGTCATGTCTTCAAATGGATAGGAAGATGCGAGTAGGCCATTAGGCTCGCTGACGCGTCGGTACGCGCTGATCCAGACTGAGCGCCTTCGCCCTAGCTCCGCGAGGATCTTGCAGGTCTGTTGACAAGGCTTCTTAAGCATCACTGTATGCAGAAGGAGTCAAGTACCAACCTTGCGAGTAGTGATAATGTCATTTGGATCGAGGATTGTGAGGATATCGATTAGGAGATCGACAGGCAAATCCAGAAAGAAACTAATGGACATGAAAGTCAAAGTCTGGTCCACGAGCTCTCGGATACAACAAAATTGTGATTCACAAGAAATTCCGAGCCGACACGAGGAACAGAGCTGGCAGACCTAGAAATTGCAAACGCGGCGATATCGAAATCGAGGCAAGGCACGCTGAAAGTTAAACAAGCGCTGAAATGTCACGTGCCCACAACTCTCTCAACTTCACTTCAAGTTTCAAGTTCAAGTTGAACCTCACCACAAAAACCGCATGCAATTGTATAGCACAAATATGAGAAGATTGCCGATTCCTTCGAAAATATCGTCCTGCTCTGATCCATCAATGCATCCATAGTTACCGCAATGAACTGCATTTATTTAATTTGTGGTAGCGTTCGATTTCATCGCAAAGCAAGCCTGAAGAATACACGGAGAAGTCTTTAGCTATACTTAGACCATTGTCTCGCTTACTTGTACTTTGAACAAAGAGTGATCTCTGTGGAATTTAAAGCGAGGCCGAACCTCCGAGTCGCACCCCCGAATCGCGGGAGTCCGAGTCGCGCTGACATTGGAGCCAGGAGCCCAAGCTCGGAAAGCTCGTCAAGTTGTATGCAAAGTGCTTACCCGCGCTGTTTAGCTGTAAGATGGATACTGTCAACTTGATCACCTGGACCAATAACCAGTACGTTTCCTCCGAGCTTTAGCAGATTACAATTAGTACTCTCTGGGCACATTACATGATTATAGTAACACATGCATATGGCATGAGGCTCATATGATGGGTGTAGCCATAACGAGCTGCATTTGCTGTCTGCAGCCAGGCTTACAGCTAAACGGATATCCGTAGACCGCGTTGGAGCGAAAACGAGTACTCCAAGCTTTGTTTGTTTGTAGTTGTTCCACCAATCACCGGCCCCAACAAACTTAAATTCCGATGCTCAGCGCGGTCTTTCTCTGTCAAAACGGAAGCTGCGCTGGACAGGTTTGCGCTCGTATAACAGAGAAGGTGAAACGAGCAAAGAGTAGGGCAGCAAGTGCAATAGCCAGGACTCGGAGGAGTCGTTGTGATGACAAGATCTGCATTGGAACAATGATCTGCTCCACGCACAATCATAAACAAACAGAGCTCCCCTGTACTCGTTTTCGCTCCAACGCGGTCTACGGATATCCGTTTAGCTGTAGAAAGCTTCAAATTCAGATCATACAGTGCTGCATGGCCAGAGATACGCAGGATCGGGGTGTTCGGGGTAGTTCGGGGCCCGTTATCTCCAGCGCAGTAGAGAGAGGACGCGTAGTAGCTTACGCGACGTTGAGCGGGTGAGAGGAAGCCGGTCTTCAGAGTCTGATGATCCCGGTCAGTTACCGATCACCTGCTCAAACTGTACCCGAGACCTCCTGGTAGCATATGCAATAAAGTCTCTTCCCTATTTCCTCTTAGTTTCCACCCCGCACCCCTTGTTTCACATCATCACCATGGGAGAACTCGTATACACCCCCGTCGAAGATATCGAGCAGGTTGGTGTTCTAAGAAGCAGGGAAAACATGGCGTGCTTACCGAGGAATGCTACAGATCCGCACCGACTTGAAAAATGGTTTCAAGTCCAAAAAGCTGCAGAACCTTGCCTATCGCAAGAATCAGATTCTGCAGCTTGCCTACCTCGTCCAGGACAACTTTGACGCGTTCAAGGATGCACTCAGAGCCGACCTAGGGCGCCCTGAGCTCGAAGCATACTTGTACGTACCCTCGCCCTAACACCCACGGTAATCACGTTGCTTACACGCGGTGTGCCCTTAGCATCGAGATCAACCCAACCATTAACAACATCCTCAAGATCTACAACAACCTCGAGAAATGGGCCAAGACCGAGAAGGCGCCCTTCTCCATTCAGTTCACGGCCATGAACCCCGTCATCCGCAAGGAGCCCAAGGGCACGGTGCTCATTATCTCCCCATTCAACTTCCCGATGTGGCTCTCGCTTGCACCAGTGGCTGGTGCAATCGCTGCGGGTAACACGGTGCTTCTGAAGCCCTCGGAGCTCAGCTCTGCTGTGAGCCAGTTGACGGCAGAACTTATTCCAAAGTACTTAGACGCGGACGTGTGCAGAGTGGTCAACGGTGCCATCCCTGAGACGACCAAGTGTCTCGAGCTGCAGTGGGATCACAGTAAGTAACTCATCCACATCTCTTCATGTGTTCCATTTCTCTATGTGTTTTGCTGACCTCGTCGTGCAGTTCTCTACACAGGTAGCGGCGGCGTGGGCAAGATCGTTTCCGCTGCTGCTGCAAAGCATCTCACCCCAGTGACCCTCGAGCTCGGCGGCAAGTCCCCTGCCGTCGTCGACCCCTCCTGCGACATTGCCCTCACGTCGCGCCGCATGCTCTGGGGCAAGTTCACGAACTCCGGCCAGACGTGCATCGCGCCCGACTACGTACTCGTCCCGCGGGCCTTCCAGGACACGCTCGTTGATGCGCTCAAGGCGCGGTACGCCGAGTTCTACCCTGATGGCGCGGCGAAGAGCGAGTCTTTCTCGCGCATGATCACCGGGCGCCACTTCGAGCGTCTGAAGGGTCTCCTTGAGGCGACGAAGGGGACGATCGTGGTCGGCGGCGAGACGGACGCGAGCCAAAAGTTCATCGCGCCGACTATCGTCAGAGATGTGAAGTTCGACGATTCGCTGATGCAGGAGTAAGCCTCACCGTCTCTCCCACGATGCATACATGACTGATTCTCGCTCGCAGCGAGCTCTTCGGCCCTATTCTGCCCATCGTACCGGTCGACAATATTGAGGAGGCGATTGAGTTCATCAACTCGCGGTACGCCTTTCCTTGTCCTCGCGCCCCTCATTCTCATTTCCATCTATTAGTGACCACCCCCTCGCGTTGTACGTCTTCGCGACCAGCGCGGCGGTCAAGAGCCAAGTCTTCGACAACACCCAGAGCGGCTCCTGCCTCGCCAACGAGTGCCTTATGCAATGCGGTGCTCATGGGCTGCCCTTCGGCGGCACCGGCGCCAGCGGCTCGGGCTACCACATCGGCAAGTACTCATTCGACACGTTCACACATCTGCGCGCGTCAATGGACTCGCCGAGCTGGTGCGTGCACTCGATTCTCACTCAAATATCCTGTCTGAATGTGCTTGGCTTGATAGGATTGACAAGATCATCGGTGGCCGTTTCCCACCCTACACCGTGCGTACCCCCCTTCCCCCTCCTCTGCGGCGCTGACAAACCCCTCCCACAGAAAAGCAAGCTTACATCCCTCAACAAGCTCCAACTGCCCACGCTCCCCGCGCGCCCCGTCAAGGGTGTCGTCGCGACGGGCGCGACGAACGGCTCCGCAAAACGGTGGGGAACTCTCGCGCTCGCGCTCGCCGTGGCCGCTGTTCTGACCGGGAAACATGTCTACCTCCTCCCGTACCTGCCGGGCTGGTTTACATCGTTGTTGCGTATCTAGATCGTCCACTGCGTTTTAATGCCACTATTTATCGAGCGCGCACGTCACGTTGGCAAGAGCGAGAGCGACCGAGATTCAAGCACATCGACCGAGATAGCGAGCGTTGGCCGGGGACGAAGGGTATGAGCAGATGGGGATATCGGGGGCAGGTGACCGAATTGGACGTGCGACGTGATATCGGTGAAGGTTTACAGTATTCAGCAATCTGAACCAAGCAAGCAACTCTCTTTGAGATACCCCTTTCTATTTCTCTCTTATCTCTTCGACTAATCTTTTCGTATCCCCTTGTTGCAACTGTACCGTATAGCCATCTTACTTTGTTCAACTTAAATGGCACCAAAGAATTATATGTTTCATTAACTATTATTGATTGATTTGAGCTGTGTTGGGATATTGGTATGTGTATGCGTAGTGTACAAGTAATGCAGTTTGTTGATAAGTTAATCCGTGAATGCATCCATTAGATTCTCCTCCATGAACCGGAAGCTGCGTTGCTGCGTGTTGCTTGCCGTTCTCGCTCCGGCCTCGAGGTCTTGCCGCCTGAGGCATGCTTGGCCCGCCGCTCCCTCTGGTCCCTCATCTTCCTGTTCATGTAGATTTCCGGCACAACCTCGCGCATATGCGCGCGCTCTTCATTCGGCAAACGCGCTAATGGTGAATGGGACATCAGAAGCAGATCTTCGACCGAGTAAATAGGAACTGTGGGGGCGATAGAGTCAGCGGATGCTCATAGCAAGGTCGAGAGCACGCTTACCATCAGCGGATGCAAATGATGTTGTGGACGATGCTGGGCTCGAAGGCACAGATGACATCGGGGAGCCGGTATTAGAGAGCTTCCTCCGGTGGACTGGGACATATACGCCCGAGCTAGACGAAGTAGCAGACGCGCGTGATGAGGGTCGCTCCAGGCTCAGCAAGTCCATGTCTATGCTGGCGATGGATTGTGAACCCGAAGTGGTGGGGGTGTTGTCCATGGAGAGCAATGAGGAGTAGCGAGACATCTGGTGAGGAGAAGCTTAATGGAAATGCTGGTAGTTGACTGGGTGGAGGACGGAGATGTCGGTGAGTTGAGGCATTCGAGTCACTGAACAGGGCATCATATATAGGACATGCAGCGCAATTACGCGTAGGAGTCTCTGGAACAATCTTGGTCGGGTGTCGTGGCCTTCTCCATCTGGCGCGGCAAGCGGGAACGTTGCGTGCTTCGCCGAACGACGACGCAAGACGCGGAACGCGGTAGAATTTGCCAGAATGTTCGGCCACGCTCACAGCAGTCGGTTTGTTGGGAGTAGACTGGCAGCACACACCTCATGATCATATACAATGAAGAAGAAAATTCATGTTGACTCCACAGAAAGTACTTCCACTGCAAAGGACATGGGTGGACAATCCATTGTCCGGTTCAGGAGGGGAAATTGAAGTTGACGGAAAGATTTATAGGAACCGCTGGATATGCGCATTGCAGATCGGGTCCATAGATTGTTATTGTCAAAGTGCCATCCAGATAGACAGAAAGCATTCAGATATTCGTTAGACAGGGTTGAGAAAGGTTACCTCAGACAGGGACAGAGAGGCTATCATAAGAGAGGTTGTTCAGACGCGGACTTCGGCGGCAATAGTAATCGTTCCCTTCTTCACCTTCCAACTACAACTTGACCATCGTTCGTCAAGCGGGTCTATGCATCAGGGTACACAAGGATGGCTGCATCGACGGCTTTAGAGCTGATCTGATTGTCTGAACTAAGGGCTCAGCATTTTATCACGGGATCTCAATTGACTGCCGTCGGTATCGTCAAACGTTTCTTCCATGGCTCCCAAGATGAACCTCTATGAAAACTCCTTGCCGCCCATCTAAAGGCACTCGAATACTTCTTGGCATGCTCGACAGAGTTTATCATTTACATCGACTGCCGCCATGCAAGGCACAGCACACATTCCAAAAGAATTCAGGGGTTCGCGCATTCGGGACCGGGACTATCTGCAACAGCACAGCCATCTATGTAAAACATTTCTCTCTACACTACATGCACATCATCCCATTGGCACCAGCGCGCAGTCACGGATGGTCTCAAAACACTCGGGCCGGATGCCCACGCTCATTTCTGTGCTCGACTCAGTCAAAACAATTTCCTCATTTCATTTTTGCGATTACAACTTGACCACCCCGACACGGTGACCTGGCCACATAATGGGGCATGAACAGAGAATGGCATCGTAGAATGCTGTTGAGCTGATTGGATTGGATTTCAAGCTGTGGCGTAGTGCGCGGCATTTCATCTGTCGGGATCTCGATTAACTACCGTCTGGAGTCTATCGCCAAACGTTCCTTCCTCGGCAGGGCCAGGACTCACAAAATGAGCTTATTTCAAACATTCTTGCGCCCAAAGGCCATCGATCGCGTCCTATCTGCTCGACTAGGTTGCCCCCTTGGTTCGAACGCACTGCAAGGCACAGCGCTCAGGAGACGGCGTTCAAAACTCAGCAGTGACCGTACTTTCGGGACAGTCCGCGATACTTCGCACTGTCAGCCGCTGACCATGTCTCAAGTCTATACTGTACAATGTCTGCATGGTGTGCTGTGAAACTCCACATTGCATATCATTTCACTGAAACTAGCGCACATTCATGAGCGACCTCAAATCACTATGGCGGGGATACCCAAGTTTGTTTCACGTGCCTAGCTCGGTACCGGGGACGGTACACCGATATCGGCGCTGCTCTTCGTCCCCTGAATAAGATCAGGCCACAGTATGGAGAACTCCATTGCTCGTGCCACTGGCTGCGCCCGTTGACAATTTGGAATGTCTTGATTGGCCACGGAGGCTCGACTGGTCACCGTGAAGGTTTCGCCACGCCGCTCACGCTCAGCATTTGGCTATGTACACTGCTGCTTCTAGATTTGTTCGTCGAATTTGGCTTCTGCTCTAGACGTGCTCGGCAAGGACAGCTGCGTGAGCCCTGAAATCGGCGGTGTTGCCAAGCGCTACACCTCGATATAAAGGATGCTTGACAAACGGATAGGCCCTCAACTTCCTCGCACTCATCTCTTCACGCCCATATCTGCCTTCCAATACCACCTTTCTATAGCATGTCTGTCCCATCCCCATCCCCGGCCCCTTCTGCCCCTCCCGATCTCGATTTGACCAACATCCAAGGCGATATTCTGTGAGTATGATTTTACCCGTGCATGGCGCTAGGCTCATGCAAATCTTCTACAGTGAGGGTCTACCCAAGCAATACCAGTCCTTCATCTTCTTCACCATCGTAGACGCCGGCCTCTTCCGTAAAGCACTCAAGGATATCGTCCCATTGATCACCACCACTTCTCAGGCGCTCGCGGATCAGGCTGCCATTCAGCACGGCAAGCGCCAATGGGGTCGGAGTATTATTCAACTCGTGGGCACGAATATCGCCTTCTCTGCCGATGGCCTCAGTGCAGTGAGCAGTTGAAATGAACTGAATGAAGATCGGAGACATAGCTGACCTGCCTCTCTCAGCTCGATATCACAGACGACCTCGGAGACGCGTCCTTCCATAGTGGCCAGCTTGCGACGGCAACAAGTGTCTTGGGTGATCCCACAGTCCCAGGGTCAACTACTGAACCAGCCTGGGAGCCAGCATTCAAAGAAACCATCCACGGCTGCTTCAATGTCACCGGCGACAGTAGGGCGACTATCGAGGCACGCGTGAGCCAGTTGGATACCATCTTGAAGGGTGCGACCAAAACCGTAAACCGCGTCGATGGCGCAGTGAGGCGCGGAGCTGAGAAGGGCCACGAGCACTTCGGCTTCCAAGATGGTGTGTCTAATCCGGCGGTCACTGGTTTCAGGCTGCCAAATGCCGGAGAGGCTGCCACTGGTAAGTTCATGCCATGACTGCGTATTTCTCGCTGTAATCTTACGACCACCTATTTCCTCAGAGGCCGGGATCATACTGCTCGGTCAACCCGGAGATGCGTTCATCAATGCCCGGCCAGCATGGGCTAAGGACAGCTCGTTCCTCGCTTTCCGCAAGCTACGCCAGTTCGTTCCAGAGTTCCATGACTTTGTAAACAAGAACCCTATTCCCGACCCTGGCCTGACACCCGAGAAAGGCAGCGAGCTGCTCGCTGCCAGGATGATGGGTCGCTGGCCCAGTGGCGCGCCTGTTGAACGGGACCCGGCTGCAGACAACCTGAAGGATGCTGGCGACGTCAATAGAATCAATGACTTTGACTACGTTACTGGAGACAATGTCAATACGCCTCAGTTGAAGTGCCCCTTCACAGCGCACCTTCGCAGTGAGTGTGTTTCCACTGCTTTTGAATAACTGTTTTTGATGATATTTCATCAGAGATGAATCCGCGCGCTGGAATTCCTGGTTTGCCTTTCGTGCAAACGAGAAGGATCATTCGTCAAGGTTTGTACTGCGTTTTCCGGTTCTGGAAACTTTCTTGTTCTGAACGCATAATTCGGCAGGCATTCCCTACGGTCCTGAGGTGACTCACCAAGAACAGAAAGCTGGACATTCGATTGAAAATCGAGGCCTGCTATTTGTGAGTTCTTGATCCATTGATTGGATTGTGAAATCTGTTGACCACGGAATCGTAGGCTTGCTATCAAAGCGTGCTTGGGAACGGCTTTGTTTTCCTCCAACAAAGTGAGTGCTAATACTGATGATAGCGGTTCCTTTTAATAATTTCGCTTCCAGCGTGGGCCAATAATGTTGATTTCCCTCGGACGGGAGCCGGATTGGATCCCATCGTGCGTATCAACATCTTTGGCCCTAAATTCACGGGTGTTCATGACCAGTCATCTAGATCGGGCAAGGTCCCTCCAGATTCATTACAGGAATGGATCCAGAGAACGTTACTGCAACTTTAACCCTTCCCAAGCAGCAATTCGTGACGCCCCTCGGAGGCGCATACATGATCTCGCCATCCCTGCAGGCGCTATCTGGTTTCCCGTTCTCTACGACCACGCCCCCTGTCACCCCCGTGAGCACCGCTACTGCTGCAGCCACGCCAGCTGCTCAGGCTGTGGCCGCTGCTTGATTGCTCCAATTTCCTATACATTGAAATATCCTCCGCGTGCTGCCTGAACCGATTGTATACTTACTATTGTCCTATGACTCCGAATATATGATTGATTTGTCTGTTTGCCAATTAACTCGAGTCAGTCAGCGGCGGGTACCGGCTCTGGCAACTAGTGCTCACTAATCCATCGACTCCCTTTACTCGCTCAACCTGCAGCTGGCCATGGTGAAGCGGGCATATGCATAGTGATAGATTGTTTTCGAACGAATAATGCCGAACGGCCCGAGGACAATCAACCCCACCGGATAATTCCAGAAAGCTTCGTTTCCAATTCACTACCATAGTTGCTTGCTACACGATGATGGTTTCCTTCTTAGATTGGGATAGCTGATTTTGTTTCTGACTGACGCCTCTTTTTTGTTCTTTAACATGGACTTTCCGTTCGATGAGTTGTAGATGTCACACTGTCACAGGCCGTGTTCGATTTGCGGGGTTTGAATAAACGGCCCCTGTGTTTAAGTAACTGCGCCCCTGCCGCGTTGTCGTCGACTCCGAGTGGTCGAAAGGATTTTCGTTCGCATCCTAATTCTTGACAACAAGCATCGCGTCGTCGCTGTTTCGATATTACGATCATCTCATCCGTATACTCCTCTAGCTTCAGCTACAACTTCAACCACCGCCCGATATGTAATCGGACCATCAGCATAGGAGCAAGGACGGCAGACCATTGACAGCTTCTGAGCTTTTTGGGTTGGAAATTGGGATAAGGGTGCAGCGTTCAGCATATCATCTCGAGATTTCAATTGACTAGTATGTGTTGGGAGTTCATCGAGCACAGACCTGTGTAAACCGTGACCATCTCTCTCTGCATTATTCGCGCATCTCTCCATCGAGATCAGCGCGCGGTCAAGAGACTCTGGCGGGAGCCCCGTGCTCGCCCACCGTGCCTGTCTCACTGCTAGGGACAATACAAACCACATTCACATTACAAATTCCGACTTCTTTCAAATATGGGTCTGGCTACCTTATTGAGACATCGAATGCTGTTAAGTCGATCGGATTGGTACCCAAGCTGTGGTGTAGGGCTCAGCATTTCGTCTCTCGGGATCTTCATTGACCACCGCCCGTGTCGCACAACATTCTCCCCAGCAGGTCCAAGACTTCAAACATGAGCATGTCTGATAATTTCTTGCGTCGTCGATCGTGTCCTACCTGCTCGACAAAGATATTCACTTGACTCAAATGCCTTGCAGGGTACAACGCTCAGGAGAATATGTTCGTAATTTAGGGGCCACTACATATTCACTGCCTTCAGGATAGTCCGTGATACTTCGAACTGTCAGCCGTAGACCATGTCTCAACTCCAGGGCTCTACACATCTGCGGAGCGTGCCGGCAAACTCTACGCTTCACACCCTTTTACTGAACACGGCACAGTCGTGGACGGCCTCAAATCACCCAAGCGGGTTGCCCGAGTTCGTTTCATATGCTTATTTCGGTACTGGGGATGGTACACCGATATCTACACTGCTCTGCGTTCCCCGAACAGGATTAGACTATGGAAAATGCCATCTCCCATGCGATTGGCTGCGCCCGTTGACGATTAGATGCCTCGATTGACCACGGAGGTTCGGTTGATCACCATGAAGGTCTCGGAACGCCGCTCTCGCTCAGCACCCGGCCATGTATAGTACTGCTTCTAGAGTTGTTCAATGGAGTTTGGGTTCTGCATCGAACGTGCGGGGAAAGGGTAGCTGTGTGGACCCTGGAATGGGCGGCGTTGTCAAGCGCCGCACCTCGATATAAAGCAAACCTGAAAATGGGATAACCTCTCCTCAACTTCCTCGCAGTCGTCTCTTCATCTCCATATCTTTTATCTAAACCCACCTTTCTTCATCATGTCCAACGTTCCCGATCTCGACTTTACCAACATTCAAGGCGATATCCTGTACGTATGATCTTGCCCCAGTTTAACATTTAGCTCATGTAAATCTTCTACAGTGAAGGTCTGCCGAAGAAATACGAGTCTTTCATCTTCTTCACTATCTCAGATGCCGGTCTCTTTCGCAAAGCCCTTAAGGATATTGTCCCTTTAATCACCACCACTGCCCAGGCTCTCGCAGATCAGGCTGCCATTCAGCAGCACAAGCGCCAGCATGGTCAGAGTGTTATTAAGCTCGTAGGCACGAATATCGCCTTCTCCGTGGACGGACTCAATACAGTGAGTAGTTCAACAATCTGGCCAATGACCAGTGACATGGCTGACTCGTCTCTTCCAGCTGGGCATTACGGATGATCTTGGAGATGCGTCCTTCAGTAGTGGCCAGCTTGCGACTGCAACAAGCATCTTGGGCGATCCAGCTGTCCCTGGATCCACTACTGAACCAGCCTGGGAGCCAGCATTTAAGCAAACCATCCACGGTTGTTTCAATGTTACTGGTGACAGCAGCGCCACTATCAATGAACGTGTTAGCCAGCTGGATAGCATCTTAAATGGCTCGACCAAAACTGTAAACCGCGTCGATGGCGCGGTGAGGCGCGGGGCTGAGAAGGGCCATGAGCACTTTGGCTTCCAAGATGGCGTGTCAAATCCGGCGGTTACTGGTTTCAGACTGCCCAATGCTGGAGAGGCCGCTACCGGTAAGTCCATGCCATGACTGCGTATTTCTCGCTGTAATCTAACGACCACCTATTTCCTCAGCGGCCGGGATCATACTGCTTGGTCAACCCGGAGACACCGTCTCTCGGCCATCATGGGCTAAGGACAGCTCATTCCTCGTCTTCCGCAAGCTACGCCAGTTCGTCCCAGAGTTCCGTGACTTTGTAAACAAGAACCCTATTCCCGACCCTGGCCAGACCCCCCAGCAAGGCAGCGAGCTGCTCGCTGCCAGGATGATGGGCCGCTGGCCCAGTGGCGCGCCTGTTGAAAGGGATCCAGCTGCAGATAACTTGCAGGATGCTCAAGACGTCAACAAAATCAATGACTTTGATTATGTTACTGGGGACAATGCCAGCACGCCTCAGTTGAAGTGCCCCTTCACAGCGCACCTTCGCAGTGAGTATGTTTGCACAACTGAAAGAAATTGATTTTGATGTTATTGCGTTAGAGATGAACCCCCGCGCGGGCATCCCTGGTTTGTCTGCGGTGCAAACGAAAAGAATCATTCGTCAAGGTTTGTGTCGTCTTGATCAATTTAATTTCCTTGTTCTGGACGCATAATTTGGCAGGCGTCCCCTACGGTCCTGAAGTGACTCCTCCAGAGCAGATATCTGGGCAGTCGATTGAAAATCGAGGCCTGCTATTCGTAAGTTGTCGTCTCGTTGATTGAATTGTGTAATACATTGACAACGGAATTGCAGACATGCTATCAAAGCCAGCTTGGGAATGGCTTTGTTTTCCTTCAACAGAGTGAGTGCTGACACTGATGATACAGCGCCTCTTAATAAAATCGATTTTAGAATGGGCCAACAATGTTAATTTCCCTCAGACAGGAGCTGGATTGGATCCCATCGTGCGTACCAATTTTTTGAACCTCGATTTGCAGGTGCTGAAGTGCAGTCATCTAGATCGGACAACTTGCCCCGGGCACCTCTAGATTTACTACAGGGATGGATCCAGAGAACGCTACCGCATCGTTGACTCTGCCCAATCAGCCCTTTGTGACGCCCCTCGGAGGCGTGTACATGATATCGCCATCCCTCTCCGCGCTATCTGGTTTCCCGTTCTCTACAACCACGGCCCCCGTCACTCCTGTGAGCGCCGCTGCTTGATTGCTTTAATTTTCTGTATATCAAAAATTCTTCCGCGAATTGCCTGAACCGATTATATACGCATTGTCCTATGTCCGACTTTTAAAGACCGATAATCATGTCTGTTTGGAAAAAAATATGATTTTTGGGCGCCACTTACCAGCGCACGGGTGCACATGTGCTGGAAACGAGTTTGCATCAAGCAATCGGCACCAAGTCTCTCCGAACACTCGAATCCCCCATTCACCCACACAGCCCAGGCGATTGACTGCAATTCCATACATTATTATATGAACTGTGAAGCAGATATGCAATTTCTACATACAAATTTTGAACTTGACGGGTCAAGAGTCAATATTCACCATAGCTCCGAGTTGCCCGAAGTTTAGCTCAAGTAGCAGAGCCTTTGTCACCCATTAGAATTTGGAGTCGAGTGCCAGGAGTCATGACCTCCGGTCCGCACTGAATAAGACGCTGGAGCTGCGTGATTTTTCTCTGCACGCAATCTACTCTTACTGTAAATCATGCACTTCACCGATCCACATTTGCATCATCCACACAGATCTTGGTCTGCAGCGCAGCGGTTATTTCCATCGTCGAAAGGTCCGCCGGCGTGCCCTCGATCACGCCCAGCGCGACGCCACGGAAGACGCAGCACGCCATCAGGTTTGTAAAAGCCGATTGGGCGGGCGCAAAGAGGTAATGGGAGGTCATGGGCACGCCGGGGGAGAATATCACGGCGAGATTGGCCAAGAAAAAGACAATGGATGCCCTGCTCGACAGAGATCAGCTCGCCTTGAATCAAACCAGGACCAAGAAGGATAAAGGTTTTCGATGTCACGCACAGGTAGTATACTTGTCCGGATCTCATGAGCGCGCGCGAAACGCTGTACAGGCCTCTGCCCTGCAGAATCGAGCGTGCGCGCGCCCGCCACGTCCGCGCGGTTGCGCCGTCCGCGGCGAGGCGGTAGGAGATAGCGGCGAAAACGGCTGTGTCGTAGCTGCTCGCGGCGATGCTCGCGACGAGCAGCCACGTGTCGCTGAACTTGCGGACGCAGTATTGTGTTTGCGGAGCGTGCGCTGGAAAAACTAGGTGAGATGTGCGCGAAGGGAACAGCGAAAGTCACGGTACCCGCGCTGAGATTGCTGGATTGCACGATAACGCAGCCGACCGCGGTTGCCCAGAGTACGCCAAAGCCGGCGGTGGCGGCTGCTGAATTGAGGTAGACCGCGCGAACGCGCAGGAGGAACAGAAGGAGTGTGGCGGCTGCCGCTACGCACATGAGCACGCCCATGGCCTTCTCGAGGACTCCGCAATTCTCGATTGGGGCCATGTACTGGATAATCAGATCAGGAGTTCAGCGCGCGGGTCCATGGTAAATGGAAACACGAACAGAAAGCATGATCGTGAGGAGAGTGCCGAACTGCGAGATGCTAGAAGTAACCGGTGACCGTCAGCGCGTCGTCGGCGCAAGCGTATAAGCGGCGTACCGAGAGACGAAGTAAAGAGCGATGGATGGGGTCATGCCTGACCTCGAGACGATCTCGTACTCCTCTGAAACAGACAGAAGCCAATCATATGCATAAGCCTGCGGGAGATTAGGCATGAGTCGATTATCCCGGAGTGCTGTTTTGCTTGGGCCTTACTGTCGAAACCGAAATGAAGACGCAGTTGCAGTAAAGAGGGTAAGAGGGGTCTACAGCTGTTTGAATACGTGCGAGCGGATAGTTGGAGGTGTTCATGGAGGCCTTAGATCGCTATGCAACTGAACTGCGAGTCAGAGCCACTGCAGCGTCGATGAAGTCCAGAGCAGCAAGCCTCTCGGGTCAAAATACCAGTGTGTATCTGTATGATGGTGAATTTTTGAGGCGGCTAAGGAGGCCGCGATCGGGGGCATGTCAAGGTGTGTTGAATGCTTTGCGATTGCCACGCTCCATGATGCATTCAGTACTAGTCTAATGCGGCGGACGACGACAATGATGTGCCTGCTGGAGATCATATCCGAAATTCGGAGGACCGCTTGCCGTGTCCACACTTGTTCACACGCCCTACTTATCCCTAACCCCGCCAAGGCTATGTCAGCATCTAAGAAACTGGATCAACATAGCCCTTTCAAACTTTCTACCCCATCTACTGGTTGCCAATTGGCTGTTGGAACCCTAGTCAGAAAGGATTTCGTTCGTCTCTGTCTTTTTTTTTTTTTTTTTTTTTTTGAGGAGTGCATTTCGTTGCAGCCGCCTACGAATGGCGAGAAGCGCAAGGATCAATTTCGTCCGAGCCGCGTCAACCCTCCCACCACCACCACTTTCCACGACATCTTAGGCCACCTCACTATGCATCCTAGGTGTCCATAGAACGACATTATTCCCATTTAAAATATATACATGTCTTGAACCATCTTTCCGGAGGCCCCGATCAGACTTGTTTCAATTCAAACCGTCTCACTCATCCCTCCAACGACACATATGGCGACGTCAAGCCTCCACAACGTCCTTCATCTTCGAATATCTATCCAGTAGCTCATTGTTCCGCATGGCCTCAAGTATATCAGTCTGTATCAGTTCATAATTGAGTAAATCTGATCTGTATTGACCATGTTCGCATCCACAGACACGGCATATAACGTGGACAACCCGCATTACTCAAAAGGATAATGAAAATGCCAATGCTCGACCTTCCAGGATAACGACCCGTAATACCGTGAAGCCTTTGTCGTCAACTGGCGCAGCTGCAGCTCGTGGGATGTCACGGCTGCCACCCCGGCGTTCGAGGCCACGGCAGCTGATTCAACATGGCATTGGACTAATACCATCATCACTGTGATCCCTACACGTCCGCCCCAACCCGCATCACCTGTGGGGGGTGACCACCACCATCTAATGGTGGTGGGCGGCTCGCCGTAGGCTATCAAAATTTACATCAACTATTCGCTCGCCGTGGTTTCATCATAGCCCTCAATAGGCGTTGATACTTCTCGAATTCTTTGGCGATCGACAGCAGCCGGCTTGATTCGGGTGCTTCTCTCCTCATACCTGAATCGACGGCGGGAATGCACAGGGTGCTTCACCCTGCCCCTTCTCTTCAGTCTCTCCCGTATAACACTGACTCCCAGCCCGTCTCTCTCCCCCCCTCCCGCCAACGACACTGCTCAATCAAGGGGATTCGGGAGGAATCGAGAGGATTATTAGGGTTGAGACACCGAAACTGTTGGTGACTAGTTCGCCTTGAGGGGTGTTCTATATCCTGTCAGTCACTCGAGGTGCTTGCTTTGGGGGTCGAGACACCGAAACTGTTGGTGACTAGTTCACCCCGAGGGGTGTTCTACATCCTGTCAGTCACTCGAGGTGCTCGGGTTGGGATTCGATACGAAACTGTTGACGAGTAGTCTGTCTCGAGACACTCTACCGTCTGTCAGTCACTCGAGGGGTCATCGGCATTGGGATGGGAGAGCCAAGCTCGCATGATCTGGGCAGTGCCCTAACTATGCTTGCTTGGAGACTATTTCGGGAGCGGCGAGCCTTGCTCGTATGACCTGGGCAGTGCCCTAACTATACTTGCTCGGAGACTGTTTTGGAAGCCTCGATCGACTGGGCCTCGAAACTCGACGAATCGACTCATATAAGGGGAGACATACAAATAGGGGGGAAATTGGCATCCCTGATTCTACACGGCTATGACTCACGGCTTTTGTGTTCTTCGCAAGGGCTCCAAACATTGATACAACTCCGTGACACGGACTGGGAGGCTCGAAAATACTTTCACTTTCCCCCTATCCTTCCCCAGCACAAGTATGAGACATCGGGCGCTCTCTTTCACATGTGCACATGCAGATGCAGCTATGTCGACATGCTCTGGGGGCGCGAAAGGTGTGACTCGTAAGATCAACAAAGTCGTCGGGGACTCGAGGTGCCAAGCACTTAAGCTTCATGTCTGCACAAATAACAAAGCTAGCAAGCGGAAACGAGAGGCCTTGGGGGACGTTACAACCGCCCTCAACAACAAGGGGAAGGGGAAGGCTGCCGTAGGGAAGGGGAAGGACGTCAATCACTCGATGAAGGAGAAGTTCAATGGTGTCGGCTTCAAAACTACTAAAGCCATCAGCACCACCACCACCATTCGTCAAGGCTCGAAGCCACTTAGACTTCAAGGCGACCCGCACGTTCAACCGGCAGTCCTGGAGGAAGTCGCGGAGGTCCAAGACGAGCATGCTATGGCCATCGACGATCATACTATCATCAACCGTCAGGTCTCCACTCGCAGTGCTGGCACATCACGCCGGGTTATTGCCGTTGTGGAGGAGGACGAAGAGGAGGCTTCTCGTTTCACGAAGAAACCTCGCCCTTCATCAGAAGCCCCACAATCTGCAGCGCAGACATTCAAGGAACAACTCCAGCAAGTCTCGGACGCTGCCTCGGCTGACTTCCATGCTATAAACGAAGAGGAGCCGGAGGCAGACCCAGAGGGCGACGACTGGACAGATTTGGATACTGAGGACGCGGACGACCCCTTGATGGTCAGCGAGTACGTCGTAAAGATCTTCAAATACATGAAGGAGATCAAGCGAGGTGTGTGCCTGTCTTTCATATAGATTTCGTCTGCTAATATCATCTTAAGCAAGCCACATTGCCCAATTCACTGTACATGGAGCTTGCCCAGTCGATGCGCGGAATTCTCACCGACTGGCTAGTCCAGGTTCACGCCCACTTCCTCCCAAGCACTGTACCCGAACTCGGAAATTCAAGCCCTGAAATTCCAGTTTCGGGTACAATATGCTGTAACGCCACGCCTACCCAGACTGTAGATGCATGTGAAGCCCTTCTTCCTCTGCGTCAACATCATTGACCGCTTCCTCTCCGCACGTGTCATCTCCCTGGCTAAGCATCGATTTCCAGCGCATCGGGAGAGTAATCAGCGCCTCACGATGGAAGGTGTGGGGAGGGACTCGGTCAAACCATTGATATTATCCGCTTCAAATGAAGAGGATGCGGCAGTCTCTCGTGGGGGCGTAGGTGCGGCAACCGTGCTATATGTATGACGCAGGGCTTATATCTTGTGCATCGTTGCACGGTGCCCTCATGACCTGATAGCACGGCCTTTGCTGGTGGAGTCCAAGCCGGGCCACCCATCTGTACGAGAATCGGGGCAGGATGTGATTATTAGGATTTTGTGGTACTGTTGTGATGAAAGGAAAGATAGTTGTCCGTATGGAATATGGTAAATGTCTGAGCAATTAAAGTAGTAGTCCGTACGAAAAAATATGAAATGTCCGAGCACTCAAAGTAGTCCATGTGCTATACCTTCTAGGCGAGTTCCTCCTCTGCTGTCTCTTCTATAATGTCCAGTTGCTCCTGAAGCACGGATGTCGGTGCAAGTTTGAGCTGCCGACAGATGAAGTTACACTGGTGGCTGTCAATGAAATCCTTAAATCCTAGTGCACCGTGATCACCAAGACCCGACGTCCTATTTTTGATTTCAGTCGCATATTCACACTTTGACTGGAATGAACCCTGCACTCACTGAGCATGGGTATGTGTCATAGGGTCAAACAAGGTGAGCACAGTCCCTCCATCACCTCTGGCATCTCGATCAAGGGATCCTAAGTGATACATATGCACTGTCAATACAAGTGAAACCCACAGAGTACAGAGCTGATTCATACCTTGAATGTCGGCAAACATATATTCACAGGCTGTGTTTTCGATCACCCAATGACTGAACGCAGTCATGGTCGCCGATCGCTTCTCGTTTCGGTTGGTTACCCCTAGTGTACCCGAAAACTTTATGACTGCAGAAGACAGTCGGCGAGGCTCGACGAGAAACACTTGCTTGAAACTTGTTATGGGATCCTCTTCGTCCTCGGAGCCCATTCCAGGAGGAATGGGGTCTTTCTCCACAGGCCGCTCCAGAACAGGGTCATAGGCCTTCATTATGAACGCATCAGAGACCTGGAAATCTGGATTTGATTTCATTAGAAGATCATACTCAAATGGTAATCCAATGCAGTCACTCACATTCAATTTCCACATTCTCTCTATCTGCACGAGCTCGAAAGCCTTTGGCAAAGTGGCTCATACGCCCAATGCGGATCAAATCTGCAAGTACCTGCATCAACCAGCTGTTTGGCGACGTATTGGCTATCACCAATCACAAGCTAAACTCCCAAGTAAGCACTCAATTTAGAATATAGGATATCATCAGGCTTACCGCAAACACTTCTTTAGTTTTCCCACGATCCACAGCTGAAAGTGACATCGGAGCAATATCCAGCAGGCCGTTCTCAACCTCGGTAGATTCTCTGCACGTCGGTTTACCATCTTCAAGATTAATGGTGCAAACTGTCCGTCGGAAGTGGATCTTGTTTGACGCCAGTACCTTGGTGGTGGTCACAGCTTCACTGTCAGGTCGGAAGGAAGATGTGAGAATTGCTGAAAATAAATTCTTAGTTCGACAAGCCATTTACAAGCCCAAAGAGATGTTGAAATAAGCTTACAAGTGTGCATTTGAGATCCCTTACGTCGCTTTGATCCAGTATGCGATCCAGATGCCTTGCGCTTTTTGCCAGTTTTGGTGCCTAGAACAGCATCATCATCTTCTGAAGATGTGCGCTGGAGGAACTGGCAGTAGCCATGTGTCAGATTCAGTAATTTTCAAGCATCCACTGAACGTACACTGTCATAGTCAATAAAAAGTTCCAGGCAGAACCCGAGGCTCTTTCCGATCTTACCCATTCCGGCTGGGATGGTGATATATGCATCTCGAGTTTCCGGTTGGTTCCAAATTCCATACCATTTTCGAATGGTCAGAGTATCTGTGTCTTGCGGAAAAGTGATATTGTTTCGGGCGCGTAGCTCCGTCTCATTACTAAGATTCAAGTTAGCATTAGTGATGATGCATGCGGAGCAAGATTTACACGTACACAAGCAGATCTGTGACATGTTTCGTAGTCCATTGAACGTTCAATTGTTGCACAATATCTTCCTTCAAGGCTGGGATTGATAATGGAAAGGTCGGTCAAGCAAGGGTTTGCTGAAAGGTTCAGAAACTCACCAAAAAAGGTTGTATCCTCAGGGTATGGTCTACACGTTGTCCCAAGACTTTTATCAACACTGCCAGGTTTGGTGCTTAGACGAAACTGAACAAAGATGGTGAAATGTGCCGCTTTCCCAACATTTGAACGCAAGTTGGAAAGCTCGCTTGCAGATGTCATTGCACCAGTGCTAGGCCCAGCCTGCGATGTGGCACCGCCACTGGCTGAACGGCCTCCGAGTCGCCCTTCGATTGTTGCCTTGCGGCGCTCTTGGGCCAACTGCTTTTCTGGATCGATCTCGCCATTGGCTTGTAGGTCTGTGTTCATGATTTTCCGATTAGTGCATTGAATTTGATACAAATCATCGCAATAGCTTTTACTCACTGAGGCGTTTACAAGTGCCGCATGGATCAGTCACATTTGAGCCAGAGAGGCCACAAGTCAGGCATTGGCGAGTATTAGCCTATTCACAAGAAATAAGCAGCAGGTCAGTCTACAAACCATGCCTAGAAAATACTTACCTGAATTGATTGTTTATCAGTGGCTGAGGCTGCAGTCAACAACTTGCGACAAAGGCCGCATAGCAAAACTTCCGATGATAGTCTTGGGAAGATGATTCCGCAACCATCGTGCTCGTTGTCGGCACCACCACAGGGTGTTGTTCGGGCATCTAACATACGTGGACAACACAGGCGAACAAAGAGTCTCGAATAAACGAATGTAGAAGACCAAATGAAGTCGGAAAGAGTGAAAGGAGGGATATATGGATGCTGAAAAATTAAACCGCAGTTGTGTCAGCTTATATGTGATTCCAGGATATTCAAATTGCAGTAAACACCGTCTACTGTGGGAGACACCGATTGTGACCTGACATTGTTTGCCGACTTTGGTTTGGCCAGCGTGCAAGGAGACATGCTTCTCCCGTGAAAAGCTATTCAATTATTGCCCGGATCTTGACCCATTCGATCAGCATGGAAGCAGCTCTCAGCCGAGAAATGCTGAATCCCTTTGGATAGTATCGGCCACATCGGAGAGCAAATTGTGGTGACGCTTAGGACTTTTGTATCAGTATCAGTTGGCGACATGCAGTGGATGTCAACTGATGCCGAGACGGGTGAGCACAATGCTCATTGTACGTAGCAGGCTATTTGCTAAGGGAAAATGGCAAGTACAAAAGGTTTTTATACATGTATACAGCAACTTACACCAGTAAAATCATATCACAGTTGTAATGAGAGCATACTGCAGATGTTGTGAGTGAAGTGGCAGTGAAAGTGGCGCTAACCGATTAGGAAACTGCCAACTCAGCTGAGAATTGGGCAGTTATGACAGTAGTTGAATTATGAAGTGGCGAATAGCAACACAGTTGCAATGAAAATTATATCAATGGCATTCTTATATACATATTCATGCAGGAAAATCAAAAAAACCACAGCAAGGGACAAAATCAACTATGAGAGTGGCAATGAGTAGCAATAACTGTGACGGCCACATGTGAGCACCTTAACCATTGGCATTACAATCGGCTATACATGTGAAAGAATATCATCTACTGCAACAAATACATCCCAAGCGGTGGATAGTGTAATAGTTGGATATCCAAGCTGCCCAAGGGCGCTGTCAGCCTCAGCGGAAAACTCCCTGCTAACAAACTGCATGGCTTCTTCACGTCCCTCGTGACCACCCATCTCATCCCGCAGTCGTCGAACAGACTCCATGTTCACACGCACAGAGCAATCTCTAGCAGTGGCCCTGACGGAAGACGGAACGAGCCACATATGCCGAGGCGAAGTACCCGAGGGGAGTATCTTCTTTTGTTGCTTGGAGAGTTTGTGATTGTTCCAATATTCACGGAATTCATCAAGGCGTTCTTGGACAAGGCGAGGCCAGAGCCAGTTGAAGATATCACTGTGAGACGTAGAATTAGTATGGAATACCACAGAGAGCGAATAAACGCACATGTGACGTGGATTGGCGGGGTTGAATATACCTTCATTCTTGCCCACAAGAATCGCCTGGCGGATACTATGCCCCTCACCGGCACGCTTCCACCGCCAGAAGCCCTCGATTGGAGTGTTCTTTTTGCTCTGGACTCCTACCCAAGGGGGCCACTCTTCTATGGTGAATTCGGGCGCACTTTCAAGGCTATTTGGATGAGGCTCTTGATTAATAT
>JACXVL010000354.1:0-14224 GCA_014898675.1 Athelia sp. TMB
GAGAATACAGAACCGTCCGACTCGGACGTGGTAGGAAGTGAGAAGCTTGGGCAATATAGACGCTGGCGCTCGTTCCTCGCTCGCAGAAACCAAAATAGCTACATCAAGCACATCATCATAATGGTAAAGGTGTTTGACGATGGCCATTCGACTGCACCGTGGAGCCATTCTACCTTTCCAATGATCTGCTAAAAATGCGGAACGCTGTATCAGTTTGTTTTTATCATCTGCTGACATCGTGCGATCAACAAAGAATTAGGGGATATATAAGATATATTTCTATGATATTTATGGATACGTCCACATGATGTTCGTCAACCACATTAACCCGAGAGCCACCGCTAGCTTCGTCTTCACCCCCGGTGTCCATCCTGCTTGTCCTAGCCACGCCCCTTGAGAAACTGGAGGTGGGTTATCGCTGGCCAAGCGGTCAACCCACCGATGTTGAGCCTGGCCGCCAACTTCGAGGTCAGCGCCTTTGTGCTCGTTGTGCGCCACGAGTGGGATAGATTCTTCATGGCGACTCGAGCTCGCTTGCGCAGGGGTTTGGGCTGCGCCTGCATTCGTGGTCGGCAGCGTCTTTTTGGCCCCACCGCACACCCACGCCGTGATGTTGCCTGACGCCTGCGCCACTCGGTGTGACACGTACACGAACATCACGGTCGTAATGACAAAGTTCAACGGCCGCCAGCGTGTCCCGGGGATGACGAGCAGCACACCTTTCGTGTCGCCCGCGAGCCAGAGGTGATACTGGATGATGAATGTCTCCAGCGAACACGTCCCTATGAAAGCAAATGCACGCGACGAGGCGGAGCGCAAGATGGGGTTCGCGTTGCGCAGCACGAAGAAAGCGGCGACGGGTAGGAAGGACACATAGGGATGCCAACCGTTGTAGGCGAACTTGTCCGGCTGCCACAGCTCGAAAACGAAATACCACGCCATAATAACGCCTGAACCAATGATGGAGGCCTTGACCACGAGTGGCCAGTGCTGGTGGTCCGTAAGGCGGTGCTCACGGAGCTTGATAACAGCAATAGAGGTAAGCATGCCGAAGTAGACGATATACAGGTCAAGGTTGACACGGAAAGCCCATTCGCGGGCAGACCAGTGAATGCCGCAGAACCGCTCCAGGAAGCCGAAGCACGTCTCGAGTAGCCACGGTTGCGACATGAAGCCGGTGACCAGTGCCATGGACAGCAGGATTTTTCCAATCAGCACTGGGGTGCGCTCGTTGAACTGCGAGCCTATGGCCATGGTAGCGTATATGATGAGGAACCACATTGAGACTAGCGGGGCAAAGTAGTATGAGATGTAATCAGTGTTCATCGTGTACGCGAGTACGAGGGTCAAGATGTTAAGCCGGACCATAACCTGAGAGGAGGTTATTCACGATGGGGAAGGCATATTATTCAAGCTCACCTGCGCTATTCGGAGAAAGCCGAAGTCAGCCTTGCGATAGTAGAATGTGGTGTGGCCGTAGCCAGTCATGAACAGGTATGCTGCAACAAGCACTCGAATAGGATTGTATATTCCGGATATTTTGGATGCACCGAGATAGTGGTAAACAAGAATAGCAACTGCTCATCGCGTTGTTATTTCCATGGATAGCAGAGCAGGGGCCGGAGTCACTTACTTTGCATCCAGCCTTTCCATTCGTCCGTCTGCTCTCTATTCAAGAATCCGAGATCTTTGTCGGCACGTTTGACGGTGAATAAACCCACGCAGAGGAAGCTCAAGCTCATGAAAGCAAATGTCCAAGGGCTGAACTGTTTGTGTTCCTTCAGCCAAAAGCCTGTTCTGTCAGCCAAGTATATAAGGCCAATAGCGGCACTGAACATGAGACCGGGTATATGTTCTTCTTTAATGATTTGTCCGTTCAAGCCTGGGGAGAGTTATTAATATTATTTGGCAGGCGTATTTGTTGAAAAACTCACGATATGACACAAACCACAAGTATGGCCCCCACAGTACAACCAGGCCCAGTATAATCATCTGTAATGCTGAAGGCCAGGGATACCTTCGGCAGCAAGTCTTGTCATAAGGAAAGGTTTTCGGAAGAACGTCATTGCATCGTAGGTTGAGCAAGATATTTGCCTGCGCTCGGACAAGTGTTTCGGAAAAGTGCAAGCCATCTTCTGTCTGAGAAGCGTCCAGCATCTTATTGAACACCACAGGCAGGGAGACGGGCAATGAATTTGTATGCTTTGTAATGAATGATGAAGCTCCACTGCCGGGCGGGTGTATACGGTGATATAAATCGGAGTTCATCGCGTCTATGTCGGAAGAGCGCATAGATGTTGCGCGGTCTCGCGATAGCTTTGCAGGTACAACTTCTTCGACAGGCAAAAAGACAACTTCATCGGCAGGTTTGGATTGGTTTCGTGAAATCGCATTGAGCGTCGCCTCGATGCTGGCCTCCCATGTGGTCAGTCCCCCGGACTCCGGGTACCGCAGGTACCACAAGCCGGATCCAAGAACAAGAAGGGCGGGCCGAAAGGATTCTTTGCCATCCGATGTATTCGGGGTCGTGTAATGCGCATTGATGAGATCTTGCGTGCTCGAGTTGTTTAGGTATGGATCCCAGTGGAAATCTAAGCGCGTGCCCGCTTTGGAGCGGAGGGAATGATCAGAGTGCTTCTCTTCGTTGTCTGGAGGGCCTTTGGGCAAGGTATTGTCCAGTAATTGGCCGAATTGGAAGTATAAGAGGCGTGTGACGGAGTCACCGACAAAAATGACCTGTCTTGAGGCAAGACATGCTGAGGCGTCGTTCTGCTGGTATGAATGTAGCATACAACCTATATTACAGCATTTTATAAAGTCTGAAATTTTGGCAGATGTAGCTAAACGCACCGTCAGGTTGCCAATTCTTGTGTGCAGAGTCCAGCCATGTACCAGAGTTGATCAGGGCGTCGCAATGAGCGGGATCGAATCGGTCTGGGCGCTCCAACATCAGAAATGGGATAATGAGGGCTTCGTTGTTTGAAGCTTACCAAGAACGAAGAAGCGTGCAAAGCCGAGAAAGAGGCTGAGTGCAACAGCTATCAACGCTCCATAATGCGACCAGAGTGGATTGAGAGAAAATGATGTTGTCTTGGAGGCCGACATGCCAGTCAATAAAGTTCAACGTCCGATCAGCAGCAAAGTCAGTCCTTAGGATATGAACCGTATACGTAGCAACATGAACAGGTCTGAAGCTAAACCCTTGTCGTGGCAAGACAAGAATGGGAGGACGTACGCCAGTACGGCAACGCCGTCACGATCATTATTCAAGTCTACTTGTGGCACGTGCCAGTGAGCGCCTGGCAAGCGGCAACGTATCTTGCACACGGACCCACCCCTCACCGCATCCAATGGCCGACCAATCATCAGAGACAGCACCTACGCCGGCACTGAGCACAAAGGGCATAATCACGGACCAATATAATGCCGATACTACTGTCGAGGTAGACGAAAACGACAGAGAGAAGAATGAGCAAGAGGGTATCGACACCAACCCCGCCAAGCAGTGCCGAATATGCCTTGACGGCGATGAGGACTCTGCCCTCGGCCTCGGGCGCCTCATCAGGCCATGTCTTTGCAAAGGTTCTATGACCGTGCGTACTCTCTCTTAGCCAAGAAGATGTAATGCCGATGAGGAATCCAACTTAGTTCGTACACGTCGGGTGTTTGAACCGTTGGCGCGCGAACTCGGCGTCGCGTCAGAGCTTCTTCAAGTGCTCAGTGTGCGGGTATCGGTACAGACTCGGACGCACGAAGGTTGCGGGAATTGCCCAGAACCCAGGTGTGTCCCACTTTCACATCCGTAATTAGCATGCTGATTAGTACGACAAGTGGTCATCGCCGCCCTTTCAGCGTTCCTGTTCACACTACTCGTGCTCGCTGCGTCTTTCGTCACTACATCTATCTCCATTGCGATGGACAACCCATCTTACGGTTATGGATTTAGCTATGGATATGGATACGGTTTTGGGTGGGGGTATTATGACCCTTGGGAGGTCGCGCGTGATCTCGTCCGAGCGGCAATCCGTATCCTTAAGGATGAGCCACTATTTGACGAGTCCATTTTCCGCTCTGTCCGCTCTGCAGCTGAGGGCATGAGGGATGGGGCAGAAACGGCGCCTCCCGCGGAGATGGGTCTGGTGGGCCGTTTGCTCCGTCGCTTCGTGCTTGGCCTGCCGGTAGTGGGTGCAGGCTCGCTCATTCACATGCTTCTTTCTTTCCCACTGCTCGGACCAGTTCAGTGGTTGGCAAGACGGTGCGTTCCATTGGAGCAAAAGCTGCCCGTGATATTAAATCTCTTTGCAGAGGTAACCGCAACCGCGGACGGCGGGGCGACTCAAGGGACATGGCAGCAATGGTCGTGTTAGCATTATTACTGGCAGGCGCGATACGTGCACTGGTGAAAGTGTACTCACTCACACAAGAGCTTACACAGCGTGCCTTGGCCCGCGCAGAAGATGCGATTCTCGAGGTCGATTGATTCCGAAGCACTCACTAGTATTGAATTTTCGCGGGCATATCTGTGTACACCATGTATTTTGAGTCCTATTAACAGTGCACATGCATGCGATACAGGTTACCGAGCACCGCCAGGCTCAGCAGCATATTGCGCATGTACATTCTTATCATATTGACAATCATAACTTATTCATGCGAGCCAGTATACTACCAATTCCGCCGTAGCTGCCTCTTCACCCCCTCGTACACCGCTCGCGTTTCTGCCCTGCGTGGGTCTCCGTCTAGCTCGCTTAAATACTGATCGATCGCCGCGTCAATGCGGCCCACAGGCACTTCAGCGCGGGCAACCGCCGCCTGAGGCCGCCGCGCCGCGTCGAGCCAGTCTGCGAGGAGCACAGCGATGTCTGACGAGACTGCTTGCACGTTCGCCTGGTCGTTGAATGGCGGGATCTGCGACTCGTACATCCCGTGTAGCACGTCCCAGATCTCACCGTATGGTACACCGCACTGCACGAGAATGCGCGGGGCCCAGCCGGGTGCAAGTACACCTTTGTGTGTTAGGGCGAAGCGCACAATAAGCGTTGCGACGTGGCCTGGGATCTGTGTCAGCAGGATGGGGAAGATATGGAGAGGAGAGACTTACGGAGTGGGAAGGCGTATTCGGAAGGATAGAAGCGCTGGCCGAGGGGGACTATTTTTGCAATGATATTATCTGCGTTGGTTTGCGCGTCCGCGTCGTGGTCCAAAGCTGCTTGCAATCAGCATTATCCTTCTCAAGAAAGGAGAGACGATTCACCATCCTCGAATATTCTGTTCCATATCGGCCGGATCAAGTTCTCCTCACGATGTTCCGAGACATGTAAGATCAGGAGTTTCATGACGGGCAAATCAAACGGCTCTGCATACAGTTGATACATCTACCCGTTATTAGTTTCGGGCTACTGGAGAATGAATGTGGTACTCACCTCGGTCATGGTCAGGAGCGTCTTGGACAAGATCTTCACCTTCTCCCCAACCTCTCCTGGATCGTTCAGATGTGTTACAAGCGAGTTATACAGCTCCAGCTGCACTTGCGCAACGTCAAGTTTCTCTTCGAGATCCGTGAGGAATGCAATAGCCGTTTCGTGTCGCCCGCCAGCAGATATAGGGTGCGACTTGGCATTGCCCACTGCCAATGTGAGGTACTCCAAACGTGCGTCGAGCGAGAGATCCATCCTATGATAACATCAGCGATTTCGAAAGCCTAGAGGACTCGGGCCGGTACTGACTCTGTTGACTCGGCCAAAGCGCCCAGCACTTCTGCTGCCCGCAAGGGCTGCCCATCCTTCACATAGAACTGCCACAATAATTGGTATTTTTGCACAGTCACAGGCTCCCGTCGCAAATGGGCTTCAATATAGGCTGGGTGCATCTGTTCCCGCACTCGTCAGCACCTTGTTGAATCGAATGTCATAAAACATACCTCTAACAGCTCGTCAGCAAGTCCACGGTTGATCAACCAATCATAAAGCGTAGAATGGAACATCTCGTCAGGGCTTGCGAAGGCAAGCTCGTACGCGTGTGTGCGAACAGTCTCGGGGTCGTCCATAGCCCCCGCTCCCACTGCCTGGCTGCTTTTCTCCTCGAACACGTTGAGCGAATCGAGCACTAGTTCGTAGCACTGCATGCGGCGATCAGAGAACTCCTTTCGAAGATCATTCGATGGTAATCCGACAAGCCAGTGTTCCAGCCCTACATTGTCGGGATCTAGAATTTGGGCACAGCTCAAGGGCAACTCAACGGCACCTGTAGAGCTCATATCAATAGATGCGGATGACTAGGGCGAACTGGTCAACCTTTTGCATAATTTAATTGTTGATAATCGCCGCATATCTCTCGAATTTTGTCGAATTCCAAGATCCGAGCCCCTTTGACGAATAATCTAGGGGAATGATAAGAAACTAATCGTTGATGGTAGACATGCGCGCACCTCAATGACTCGCCCAACCAATTGTGTCGTTCAGTGGGGTTGCGAGTTTCAACGGCCTTTCTTACATTCTCCCTTGCCTAGGTGCTTCTCAGACTACTCATACGATAAGGAAATGTCAAAATGCACTTACCTTGTACAGCATAACATCATCTGTACTGCAGAACGATCCGCATCTTGACTGTAGTACCTCACTGATTGTATCCACCTATGTGATGTTAAGATAGCACATGACCAAAGGGCAATCCACTCACGCCGATCTGCTGGCCAATTTGCTGATCAATGACAATGTTCACTAAGGCTCGCGATGCGTTAACACCCTCTTGTCTCGTGATGAGGTCTTCAAACGTCATCGAGGACACGAGGGTTTGGATCTCGGTGTCACACCTGTTGACCAATTTAGCGTCCTGCTTAGACATCAAATTCACATAAACTTACTGGGATATCAATTCCCCTAGCCTATAATCATTGAGCAAAAGAATGAATGATATGGCTTCAATGCTCCGACCCAAAAGAGACATGAGCTGGCCGACGGATTTTTGTTCAGCCTACACAGAGGTTATTAGGCTACAGCGCAAGTAGAATAGATTTCAAAAGTCGCACCTTCCACGCCTCTTGATCTCCACCAGCAGGTGCTCTTGAAGCACCGGGTTCTCCGGGAGACGAATGGAACAAGTGAGGATTTTTGTCCAGGAAGTCCTTCAGTGCGTAGAGATTTTTTTGTATGTTGACCAACATGTCATCATTAATACTCGACTCCTGCATTCCGAGCGGCCTGGTGTAGCTGTCAGCCCAATGCAGACCATATGGCAACGCATCACTTACCCAGGTCGCGTGAGTTTACTCTTCCATAGCGGTCTCACTAGGCGCGCAAAATACAGGGCAAATCCCTCCCGTCTGCCACTGAATGTGGCGGTTCCAGAGCCATCACCTGTGGAAATGTAAAGACCCTCTCTAACAAGGTGGAAGCAATGTCACTCACTGGTACCGTATGTAACTCTTTCAGTCCACATAGGTCGTTCCCCAAAGTCGTAAAATGCCTGCTTTGCAACATTGGTGATTTCGGACCCAACGGTGCTGATAGTTCCGGTCGCAGACTGGCCTGAGATATCAAGGAAGGTATTTCCACTCGCAAGACCAAGAAGCATTGCGCATGTTTGATCTCGTCCAAATCTACTACCGATTAGCGAGCAAGCGAGTGCATGTATGGTTAACTCACGTGTCTCTGCATTCGATGATGGGTTGCACAGTGCCATTCTTTTGCAGATCTTCGATCGCCGCCCGAAGATAATCCAATGCGCGTCGTTTCACAACAAACGTAAGACCAGCGTTTGTCAAAATCATAAATGATCTCGGATCCTCAGAGAATTGCGTAGAGAGCTCATTCGTCACGACAGGTGTCGGTGAATTGGACGATGTTGTTATTGAAGACACATGGGGAACGCTGGCGATTGACCATGTGCGCCCAGGAATGGCAAGGAGCGTGGCATACTCTGTCAAGGGAGGTCGCTGATTTACATTTCCGTTTCCGTACGATGTGGCCGAATACTGCGTTTGATGGTTGGGTGGCTGGTGTTGTTGATGTTGTCCTAGAGTCCCAATCCGCGTCAAGTCAGGAGATACACACAAGAGGAAATCTCTGTCGGCAATATCTCCTTCTTGGGCTGCAACAAGAAGTCCGTCAGAATAACATGAGTTATCGATGGCGGATATTATATACGGCCGCGAGGTCGGAGGCGCTGCAGAATGGGATAGCGCACCATACCCAGGCGTGACAGGGGGTCGGTAAGGATTCTTTTGTTCATCGGGATGGATAAGGTTGGCGGGAGGTAGCCGGACGTGCGTCAAGGTCAACTGTCTCGCACCTGTGGTCGAGCTTGTATTACCGTACGAATAGTTGTAACCGAACGTCGATCCGGGAGAGAAGTATAGTCTGATGCCATTGGTGGTGATGGCTACCAACTGCACACCATTCCCACTTCTCGATTCTCCGTGTCCTACCACATGCATTGAGATGATGTGGAAATTTTGTGGAGTCAGTGCTGGGGATCCTGGAGCCTTTTCCGACGCTGACTTGAACAGATTTGATAACGTCTGTATATGCTGTACGGATTGGGAGTTTGTGGTCGGCGAATACACCGAGATCGTGTTGTTGCTGTAGAGCACATAGAACACATTGCGGGGGATATCTGAGACGATGGCAGTAATACGTTCTGGATCGGCATTCAATAGCGGCTCAAGACTCATGCACATTTAAGCACATACCCTCTGATTTGGTTGTCGAGAACTTAGGCAGCAGGCTCTGCACACCGCCAATTGAATGGTTGATGAGCTTGACTCTCTTGCCAAACCAACTTTCCGTCTCTTGATAATGCAGTTCATACAGGTTTCCGTCCTGGTTCCCTGACATCATAATCCTCCCATCTGCCGTCCCAACCACATTCGACATCTCAATATTGTCCGTGGAGATGGACATTTCTGTCGCATACATCTTTATGTCCTTGTGGGCGCGATTGTTCGGACCAGGCGCAGACGTTGATGACACGCCTATCAGCAGAACGGATACCGGTGTGCATATCACGAGGAGATGCGTAATTTCATCCACGAATACGCCCGGCTTGGGATTGACCACAGCGACATGGGTAATGACGTCTGGTTGTTCTGAGAAAGAGCTTATTTCTTGTCTGCTCAGGGGTTAGCATGCTATGACAAAGTATAAATATCAACACATACCCTTCAACGTAGTCCCATAAGAACAGACTTTGATCGATCGTAATGAAAACCCTCTCCAGTTCAGGAATGATTCCCATATAAGAATTCAGACTCGAATCTGCGGTAGTCAGCATATGCGCGATAGGGCCAGTTTATTCTCTCACTGTTATAGTGTTGCCATAAGCCTTCAGGTATGTTGATATGCCTTCGCTTAGAAAATGGCACAAGATAGTCTTCTGGAGAAACACTATACAATGCAGACGATTGCCCTCCTGCTAAACCACATTGCAGTTGATTAGATCGCATTCTGACTGTTCCGCTAACACTGTGCTCACGGGTAGTCAAGGTCTCAGCCAGGTCTGGAATGGCCTGAGCATCCTTTGCAAACTGCTCCTGAAGCACATGACTGGCGCTTTGCAACGCTGGGAGGTCCAAGACTGGTTTCGGCGCCACCTGTGACGGACGTGTATTCACAGCACTAGAGCTTGTGGGGACCAATGCACCACCAAAGGAACGTGAGGTGGAAAGAGGGAGACCTGAGGCCATTGGGTACAGTGGGTGTGAGTACAACGCGTATGGAAGTAAACCAGGACAAAAACGTGGCTCAATTCAGCGGTCACGTTGTTGGGCGCCTCATTTGCAGCTCCTCAACTTGGAACAACACGACCAATATCGCAATCGATGGTAGGCACAAAGCAAGCACCCACTCGTCAGGCGATTACCCTCAAAGGATCCACAAATCTTGTCACAGAGTTCTTCAAGTATGCAGCAAACACGTATGGATAGTTTCCCCCAAACCAGTCGCGTCAGGCCAATGATATTTCTCCAGAATTCTATTTCAACGGGGCGTTTATCCTTCGGATGATTTCCATATGGTGAAGAAATATGGTCAGACTGTGTTAGTGACTCAAGATCTCGCCTTGGAGAATTATCTCGATAGGTGAGAGACTAGAGTCCTTTACTTTGAATCACCGCTAAAACTTGGCGCTTGCAGGATCCTCAAACAAGTTAATAGTGGGTCTTGAAACCAGAGCTCTGCGCACATTGTTAACTCCCACACAGCCTGGCTTCTTACTGGGTCAGTGACCCAATTGGTATTAGCGATTATCTCGAAAGACTCTCGGACTACGTTGGAACGATGGGTTTTCGATGTAAACCTGGTGGAACAGCCTGCAGGTTCCTCTGAACCGTAAGTCCTAATAGTCGCGCTCATACTCCTATTACCATCTAACTCTGGAAGCTCCAGCGCTGCTGCCAAGCCTGAGTCGGAAATCCAGGCAGAAATCCGGTATATATTAAAACAAATAGTGTCGACGGTCACCTTCCTCCCGATCATAGACGAACCCACTGTGTTCAACATCCTCGCATATACATCCGAGTCTGCCGATGTGCCTGCAGATGAGTGGGTGGATACAGATCCGCTGGCAATTGAGGCGGGCAAAAGTCAGCAAGTTAAACTGCGGAGCTTTAGCACGGATGTTCATAGGATTGAGGCCATGGTGGCTTATCGCTATGAAGGTTAAGATATGCCACGGTTGGGCTGCACCGGGTTGCAACAGGTTCGATTTCGATGACTCGCGCCAATTTGTCAAATCCGTCAAATCCTCGATCAGAACTATATATACATGGTTACTGTTCCATTGGGCCCTGGTGATAGTTAGAGAATCATAAGTGGGTTGCATTCTGTTGTAGTGGGTATCCATGGCGTTGAAGCGACGGTCGCGCTGCGGCGGAGTCACTTTGACTTCTGACATTTTGTTGCGTCGTATCCCAATCGCAACGTTTGTAACTATGCAATGGCAACTTGACCAAATGGCCCACCCGTCGGGTATTTACATCCACTTCTCTTCGCTTTCCTACCTCAACGTCTGGCAACGTTCCCCTTTTCTCTCCCTCCCTCTCTTTCTCTCTTTGTTCTTGTGTCTTTAGATTGTCTTGCTAGGCTGGTCCTCGTCACACAAGCACCCACGGTCACTCACAGATATGGTCGAAAGTTGGTTTCATAGGGAGTTCTTGGTGCCAAGGAGGCTCGCATTTAATGTTATCTGGTATGGTATTCAGCTGTTTCTTTTCGCCTACGGCTGGTTCAGTCAGGTAGGCAGTTTCCTGGCTCCGGCAGCTCACTGTTGACATTAAATCCACGCCACAGGCAACCAATCAGAAGCTAGCTGCTCTCAACGGGCTCGGATTTTCTGTCTGGTGCTCTCGGGGTGCAGGTCTTGTGCTTGCCTTCGACGGAGGGATGATTCTTGTCCCTATGCTTCGAAACATCATACGCGTCGTCCGTCCGAAGCTCGCGTGGCTCTTCCCCGCGGATGAGAATATCTGGTTCCATAGACAAGTGGCATACTCGATGGCCTTTTGGGCAATGGTCCATACCACTGCACACTATGTAAATTTCATCAACGTGGAACGCACCCGTAAGTTCATCGATAGTTCCCACGAATAGTTTCTAACTCGAATCAGAGGTTCGGGCTGAAACTGCACTCGACATTCACTATACCCAGCCTGGTGGCATCACTGGGCATTTCATGCTCTTAATCATGGTTCTTATGTACACCACAGCACACCATAAAGTTCGCAAGCAATGTTTTGAAGCATTCTGGTACACCCACCATCTGGCGTTCTTCTTCATGATTGGTCTGTACACCCATGCCACCGGCTGCTTCGTGCGGGACTCAGTCGATCCGGACTACATTGGCACATTCCCATTTTATTCGACCGAACATTGCCTAGGATACGAAAGTTGGAGATTTACTATCTGGCCTGGTCTTATATACTTCGGTGAAAGGATGTACCGTGAGTATAGAGCTCGACGCGCGACCAACCTGTCCAAGGTTCTCGTACACCCTAGCGGTTAGTGCAATTTCCTTGTGTTATATAGGCGCTGGACTGACTTTTCTATTCAGGTGCTATGGAACTGCGCATAATCAAGCCTAGCTTCAAGTACACCGCCGGGCAGTGGCTTTTCATTCAGGTGCCTGACGTCTCAGGCTTTCAATGGCATCCCTTCACCATCACATCTGCACCGGAGGATCCTTATGTGTCCGTGCACATTCGCCAAGTCGGCGATTGGACGCATGCCCTTGGCGAGCGGGTGGGTGCGGGCCCTCAGGTCGTCGCCGCGATGACTAAGGCCGCGATGCAAGGATCTGAAAAGCTAGACAACGAACTGGGAGAAAGAGGGAACTTCGTGGAGCTGGATAATAGCGGTGGTTCCCTTCCTGCGGTCCGCATAGACGGACCTTATGGTGCCCCAGCCGAGGATGTCTTCAACTGCGAGGTCGCCATCTTAGTTGGTGCCGGTATTGGCGTGACGCCTTTCGCGTCGATTCTAAAACATATTTGGTACCGTCAGCAAAAAGGAACGCTTGGCTCTTTGCGCCGCGTCGAGTTTTTCTGGATTTGCCGTGATGCACCATCTTTCGGGTGGTTCCAAAGCTTGCTCCAAGATGTCGAGGCCGCTCAGGCTGATCGTGAGTTGTGATATTCCTTTCTTACAAATAAGCGGACTGACAACTCTGGTATCAGCTAACTTTCTACGCATTAACATTTACCTCACTCAGAAGATTGGTGAGGACATGCTTTGGAACATCGCTGTCAATGACGCAGGAGCCGAGTATGATCCCTTGACTCTTCTGCGATCACGTACATTGTTCGGACGACCCGACTGGAAGTCAATATATGGGAACATCAAACAGGCTGTTGAATCCGGGCAGTATCTCCCTGGCACGAACGCGCAACTCAAGACCAAAGTCGGAGTGAGCCCCTCACTTGATACAAATTTTTAAACACAAAATTGACCGTATGCCAAGACATATTTTTGCGGACCCACGCCCATTGCCAAAGCTATCAAAGAGGCCACGCTCCAGCACAGCTCTGCTAACGTCCAATTCACTTTCGCAAAGGTTCGTTGCGCGTTCTATTCGTAGCTTTGCTTTTTTGAACGTAGCTGAATCGACATCTCATCCAGGAGCACTTCTAGGCTATCTGCCAGAGTACTGATTCACCACATTCAATTTAGCAGGTTCGTCTAATCTCAGGCTATACGCGATCGTGCTCCATGATTTAATCAGCCTCTTTCAAGACTTTCGCGCGTATATACTTATTCGGGGGAATTACCATGTCTCGTCTTCGCCTCTGTACCGCTTAAATAAACTGACAGCACGACACAATGCATTTCATGTATCGCGTCACTAGCCCCTTGAGAAATTTAAAGACTGCCAGAGAGCATAGTTATCAATTAAGTTCAACTTGGGTCATGTATCCTGTTTTGATACTGTACCATTGCGTCCATGGGTTCTTCATCCGTCCCAGTTGTCTCAACGGTGATCCTTTGAAATGGAATTGTTTATGATTGTCGCGAGCAACCTTGATGAGACTTAGGGAGTAATATGTAGCAGTTATGTCACTAATTGTTTGTTCAAAACCGATCCCGAGGCTGACGATGAACTTCGATGAAATTAGACCAGTGCTACACAACATGTGGACATTCATAGGTGTGAACCTGAGGTCGTATCCTCCATATACATTATTCTATGTGCATTATTAGCTATCCAGCGGGGTTTGTAACCAAATTTCGCCGCGCTTACAACAGAAAATTTACGTAAATACTGTCGCCGCTGTTTTCGACGCGTCTCAAGACTTCGAATGAGTGCGACGCGTTCCGCGATACATCATCTAGTTCTCTGCTTACAAAAGATAGAATAAGGCAATGGAAAGAGCTCATGAAGTAAAATTGCCCTATACCTGTCTGTACTATACTCAACGTATCTACACCAGGTTTTGCGGGACGTCTTTGGCCATGACAAGTTTAGATTGTCACAGGAGCAGGTGAGATCAAGCCGACCAGTCTATGAAATGGTGGACCCTGAACCACGATAGGTTATCAAACGGCTCTTGGTGGATGGGGAAAATGCCCTCGTCCTGTACCCTACAGGGGGTGCGTGTGCTTGCACTGGGGAGAGACGCCCTCAGAATTTATTGGATTATAGGCGGGAAAAGTTTGTGTTTCCAAGTGCCCGCACTATGTCTGGAGGTGTGTGCTTTTGCTGTCATATCTATTCGACGGGTCTGATTAGTATAGGG